>OX104130.1:0-102340 GCA_944470555.2 Heterobilharzia americana
CCTGTTCTTTGATGCTGTTGAACCCAGACCATTCATTCTCATCATCTTCATAACTTCGAAGTATTTAATGACATGTACTGATTATAATTAACACAGTTGCGAAGTAGCTACTGGAGAGTGGTATGATCCCGATAGGAGTTGGTGCTTGAGAACCAAAACCTGCAAACTGATCACTAGACAGTTTCAGAGCCGTGATTTTGTTTTTGTCGACTTCCTCATTGTGGCAGCTGTTTTTGGAGATCAGGTTAAAGTATGTACCTTGGAACTTTCATTAAGAGCATTTAGACCTCCATCTAGGGCTATTTGTACATGTTAGATCTTGACTGAATAAAGAGTCTTTTGGATCAAATGAAGCCACAAAGAATCTTGACACTATATAAAGTCCACGCAAAAGACTAATAACATGGCGACTGACGAGTCAGAAACACAACAGTCATCGTATGAAGAGCACCTACGTGGTTCTCTGAACATCTTTCAGTCCGTATCAGTATAACTGAGTGATAGGAAGCGGTTTAAATCAAAATCAGCATTTTAAGTCATAAGCTCCTGAGGTAGAAGTTCCGGATTTCAACTTTGTTTCACGTTACTTAGGGGGTAGTAAAACCTTATTGAAAAACACTGTCCTTCAGCTGATCAGTGAAAAATAACATCCAACTTCTGACCTAGTGGTTTTATTTTCTGAGAAAGAACTGTATATAAATGGAGTGTCTTTTGTCAAATAGAACTGTCTTCCTTATAGTCACAGGCCGGTCTTCGTCTTCTGATTTTCATGGCTCAATTAAGTAACAGGTCTGAGGGATAGCAATCGTGTTTCGTTACCACTGCAAGCGTCTCACTGCATCATTATCGTTTCGTATATTTAATATTATCTGCTTCGGTCACTTCACTATGCTATACAATATTTAGCGAAGCTTTTGTACTATGCATTTTGAGTGCTGGTATGTGTAGCCAACATGATAGTATCCTGTGATTTCTAATAGAAAATTCACTTGTGAAATCAGCAGTCACCAGGATGGTGTCATGACAAAAAGTAAGTCCAGCATGTCTCAACGAGTAGGTTCGTCGATAAATTGCCTCTATCCCCAGACTTGTACAATAGTAAATATTTCATCAAAGCGCTGTAAACCACAACCATTTATCAGCTTAACTTGAAAAACACTGATTTCTCTAACAATCGCTTTAAAATCCGTGTCATATAAGAAGGTATGGGCAAATTGTTTAGTGGCCGCTTTTGAAGATGATATCCGATATACACAACCTATAAGCCACACGAGATGACTCACAGTCAGTCATGTACTGCATATAGTATATTATATTCAGTTTCATTTGCCGCTGCCAGATTACATATATGAATGAGATAGCTGCGGCTGCAAATTTGGTCTCCATTTGTGAGATATAGAGTAAATTCACCAATACTTTAGTCTGCATCCGGGATGCAGGATGGACACAATAATACAAGCATGCTTTCTGTTTGTAGCCACTTCTTGATACCATTAGTCATACACTGCATGTTCAAGACCAAATTTTCGTGAAACCTGTAAGTGTTAGCATACTTAACTGTAGATGTGTTGTGCCTAGTCCAAAGGTCTGTTTTAATGCCTTTCATGTCAAATGGTAAAGTTTTGTGGTTTATATATTCAATGAAGCGTAATCTAGCTGCCTAGTACTTGTGCTTAACAACTGGAAGATGACCAGACATATGACTAATATGTGTGATCTGGGAACCATTTACTTAGATGGCTGGATAGTGGGCTTCTGTGTCGTAGCTTTTGACAGTCAAATATTCTCCCCTATTTAACAATAGGTAATTTTGAGGTTTCCGTACTTTATGTCTGTTGCAGAAGCTGTTAGATACATTTCACCTTAGGGGGCTTGTCTTTATAGTCTGATTCTCTGTCTCCAGAGTTAACGGGAGACCGTATGTCAAGCAAGGTCTACAGAGAGAAAACTAAATTGTTTTTAAAATGCTTCCTGCGTTGACAGTGTGTTCTCTCTTGTAAAGCAGTAAATTACTAAAAGATATATAATCAGCTGAACTGCTGTTCTGGGGCATGCAGGAACAAGAAGAGTACTATGTAGGCTTGTGCAGTCACATTAAAGTGAGACTTCAGTAGTCATTCATGGTCGCCCACACGATCATTTCATCATCAGCCCAGACAGCACTCGCCTGCTTCGTTGGCTCTAACCAAATATCAAGTCACAAGTGAATGGTCTCTGAAGTTAGTGAGGCAAACATACGTCACTTTGCTGAAGAACAGTGTGAATTACCTTTTTTATACTCAATGTCATTTGCGTGGATGATGTTCCTCGTTTTAATTGACACAGGTGCATTTCGCATCCCGTTATCCAAAGGAGTAGCCATATGTGCAGTGAAAATCATTAGAAAAAATTCATTTCAATAGCCACGTAATGATGGAACTCTGAAAGGGCTGAGAGATTCCCTCTCACTCCCTCCTGATTATTGACAAAAACTGCATTTCCTATGTTGACTGTTGTATGAATTCGGGGCTATGCTCCGTTCATTGCCAAGTGCTTCTGCAACTTTTCAACATATGTGCATGCTGTGTTCAAAAATATGATATGCATTATATGCATGGTTTGCCTGGACGATATTTCATAATCCTGTATTACGGCTGAGGCACATAAAGTCTTGCAGTATCTGAAAGTTGATAAAACTAAAATCCTATCTTCTAAATGCTGGATTAGATAAAATTCTTTGGTTAGGTTGTTGGATGACGAGGCGAAGACAGCTTTCCTGTAAATGTACCTGCCGTGAAATTATGTCCTTTGACAAAATGGATGAACGAAGTGTTTAGTTTCTTAGGTATTCAAAGGTGTGGTAAAACTAATTAATGATATTGCAAAATAATAAATTTGAGCCTGGGACGGAAGTGATACAGCACATTAGCGAAATTTGTATCATGATAAGATGCAGTGCGGAAAACTGAGAGACATTGGGTAGATAGTGTAGCTTAGACAGCCTGGACACCCAAATGGACGTGGAAATAAAAAGCTGTAGGAATGATCAGTACGGCATGTGTTGACTTGAGTAACGACGGACAGTACTTGCTAAAATCAGAGGAGAAGAATTCAAGAATGTTCTGAACTTAGTGGTTCAATTTAATCGACCATAGATTTACAATGCTCCCACCACTTAAGGTAACATGCATCACAGGGGTTTTTCAGAAGAGCTTCATGGTGATCTGTGACATATCATTGCCATCCTCCTTCATCAGAACAGTAGAGACTTCACACATCATGTACTGTACATGTTCCATTGTGAAGCTACTTTTGAAGAGATCTTACGCTGAGTAGGGGAAACGTTGTTTATGAAAAGGCCTGCGAAACTGGTATTTCCTTGTAAAATACATTCTATTCATACGTGAGGAAGCTTGAAATGTGAACATCGAATAGCTCAAGGATTTCACTTGTGTCGTCAAACAGACTGTTGCCACCAGTCACTAGACTATTTGGAATCACTTCGGAAACATCTATATAGGATTCTAGAAATCTTACAAGAGACGCAGCGTCTTTGTTTGTGCCTTACAGTTACATTGGTTTTGTATCACTATCAGCTACTGAAAAGATTCGAAGTTTTTGTATTTATCTAATAATAAAGTCAGCGACGAATAGTCATCTGATCGATAGAGAGTCAAGGGATAAGATGGCGCAAGTGAAGCCCTTATGTCAAAGCAGATATGAGCCAAGTGTAAATCTGGTTCACCTGAAGTTCGAAGTAGTGTAAAACTCACGAGTGTGACTATGAAAAGAAATGAATAACATAATACGTACAAGTAGTGCAGCCTGAAGGACCAGGCTGATATTATTTGTTTTGAGGGAGATGAAGTCTCCTGTTCAGCTCGAAACAATCAGTAGGTAAATCCTACCTTGGAGTTATTGTTTTAGTTTTTCAAGGTACGACCGACTGTGCACTACCAACACACTCTGTTGTCATAATCTTAAATGAAAGTCCTTAGGTTGCATCAACTTATCAGTGGAATTTTACCTGGTAGGTGTGGCCTTATAGGTGAATTCATGGCTGTAAAAAGCAAATCACATGTGACATCATTATTCCTATGTCAACAAAATCAGAGAATAATGGAAGAGATTTTGCCTTCACTGTTAGTGTATATTGCTATGCTGTAAAGTGTGGTTATAATAAGTAGTGCATAAGCAGTTATCTATTCTGTCACTTTCAGTCCGTCCACATCTTTTGTGCTTGTCCGGAAAGTCATATATTTTTCATATAAGTTTTGGTCGTAGAAAGGGAGTGGTGTCAAACATTTTCCTTAGTTTTTGGAGAATCTTGACGACAATGTACTACTTGGTGAATCACAGAACTTTCTCGCATAAAAGAGCTAATAATTTTGAACAGGGGAACTAATTGTGATCTTAACAGGTTCTGCAATAGTAAAATGCATTTGTACAGCGTTACAGCAAGTCAAGTTAGAGACAAATATATTTTTGAAATGGAGCCAGATTAAGTAACTGTATCAAAATTTGATTTTTCTTCCATATTCAAATGACATGTAAACAGATTATTTATATGATGGTAAACGAAAAAAAAAGAATAGAGAAGAGACGAGTGATTAATTTACTGAAGGTCAAGGGAGAGATAACGTTTTAACAAGATCTTTCTGAATACAAAGTTCAGATTTGATATGTCTAGTTGCGACAGTCTCAGCTATTTAGAGCAGGCATTGGCAAGCTACATGTGATACAGATTTTAGCATACGATATATAAAGTTGAGAGCTTTACTGGCGTCTGTGGAATGCCTTGCGCCTACTAGATACGCTACGAAGGAATTTCTCACCCTTTTGGCTTCTTTTACGAATAAAGGCAATAAATGATCCCGTACCCACAGGCACACTTTTCTAACTGTATACGCCCAATGTAACTTTTTCCAAGGGAACTGTTAAATTGATATATTCATGATTGAGACCTAATATTAATAGGCTTTCCTTTGGTTTCTGATTGAGCATTGGCCGACTATCAAAAGATATTCAAAGACTACTTGCATAAATCATTCCAATGAATGGTCCAACTGGGAGTTGTGTTGGGATGTCACGTGGAGTATCTCGTTGGAACTGTGGTCGCTGAAATTAAGACTTATCCACTGTCATTAATTATTATTCAGGACAACTGTAAGTAATATTAGCTTTATTGAATTTTTCCGGATATCCGTTTTCACTTAAAATGTCATGCATACAAATCAATTTTACTCTAAATACTGGGCGTCTGATTACACTACTTTTGCACCTCATTGGTAAGAAACTGAGAATATGCGTAAATTGCGTCTGGATTGGCAGTTTTTTATATATAATTCTCAGGATACAGTCATATTCTTTTTTTGTCACTGGCACACCAAGAATATATATGGAATCAGTGATATCATTTTTGTAAGAAAAGTGAACTGATGGACGAACGCTGCTGAAGTTGTACAAAACAGAATTATTGCATCGGCATTTACTAAAGACCGATTTCCAAATCTGCCAGTAATATGTCGCCAAATACTGATTTTTCATAAATTTAATGAGATTAAACGTTTGACAGTCACATAGATGAAAGTTAACACTTTTGGTTCACTCAGGGCTACAACAGGGAACTTGAAAATGAAACAAGCAAATATTATGAATACTCTTGTTATATTCTAAATATTTTACTTTCTAACTAACATCATATGTTTAAGTGAACAAGAGTTTTTCCCGATTCTTTCAGAAGTTTGATAAGTATGTAATTTACTTAGATTTTGCCTACATTAGTTACAGTAGGTATTACCAGCCTAAATAATCAAGTGGGGAAAGCGTGTGAATGCAACGCTTTCCAAGCGGATAATGGAACCAGTTGCAACCTAGATTCCTAAAAGCCAAATTCGCAAGGAATATGTGAAGGGAGTAACAGTCACTTAGTTTGTCAAGTAAATGAAGCCAAATGGCATATGAAAATAATATCAGAGCAGCGCGAGTCAAAATTTTAAAAACATAAGCTTCACACTGCGAAATCATGCTAGTGAACCGTGTTGGTTTAGATAGTTTTTCTTCACACAATTGACAGCATCTTAGGATTTCATCAAATAACCGAAGTCCAGGAAATTAGTGTTCTAATGTGAAAACGACGAAGGAAGTGATGGCAGCCATGACGGTCACAACAGCGTGTCAGTATATGACAGTATTCTGATTTCAGATTTTTTGAGATAAGCAAACAAATGAAAGTAATATTCAATATTACTGTAAGTGTTTAAGTCAATTCCCTATATTAGTTCTTTGTAGCTCCTTCTACTGCAACGATTCGAATGTGAAACAGGTGAATGACACGTCCGCCCGGGCTATCTTAATAGTCAGAAGTGAAAGTCGTTGGTAGAAGTAATACAACTTTGTGAAGTCACAAAACATTTCTTTTTAAATGTCCGCCAGTTAAAAGAGCGCTGAGAATTTCGCAGGATGAAGGTATTCGCATTGACATAATTGGTGAAAGAATTTGATTGATTCCCAGTTCACTGAGTAATATGTAGTTTTGTTACACACAATCTGGAAGCCGCTTTAAAACTTCTATTGCTACTTTATGTCTCTTCGGAAAACTAGCCAATAAATAGACACATTTGTTTCAAACAAATCCTCCCATCAACAAATTAACTTGAGTTGTCTTACGAGAGACGAAGAAGGGAATTTTCATGTTGCAGAAGCTTATTAGCCAGCTATACGGTCACAATCAATAAGGAGAGATATCGCTAAATTGCACAGAATAAATGCTACTCTACAACACGTCCCAATTTCATCAAAACAGCTGACACAAAAGTGAGTCGGTAAAAAATAAAAACTTTTATCCTCATTAAGTAAATAACCAAAAGACATAGCGATAATTTATTGAAGAAAACACAGGAAGTTAACGTCATGATGGCCAGAATAACCCATAAAAGTTGTAAAAACTATATATGATTGGATAAAGAGCTTCATCCCGCTACACATGAAATATATTTATCTGGATGAAACATTCATTAGTGGTAACAACCACTAATACAGTTCATTAGCTTTCGATGGCATTATAATGACCGCACCAGAATTGTTGAGTTCTCTATCACTATTCACTTTAAATTCTCCGAGATTTGTTCAATGAAAGCCCACCTTGTCCAGCCCAAGGTCTAGAAACGCATCTTCTGATTGGTGGTGCCCCTTTTGTCAGCTGGAAGTATTATGATGTTCTTTTTATTATTCAGTTTCTTAAAAGCTCTCTGTTCTTCAATGGTTAGCTGAGTACTGTTTTGCTTCCGTCTAGTCAAAGGTGCGATTATTTGTAGTACTTCCTGTTGTGTCTCATTACTTGGTCTTGAAGTCTTCACTGATAACTCTGGATGAAGAGAATTCTGGTTCTGAAGCGTCCCTCGTATTGTAATTTAGTCCTTTCTGAAGGAGAAGTTCCTTGGATTCTTCAGAGGCTGTTTGGATAAGTTGCCAACATAGTCACTTGCTTCTTGGCCCTTTTATGTTCTTGGTTTTGAAATCTTGGCAGGCTTCTCTCTAAGGATGCTTATTCTTTGTTCTTCGCATCGTCTGCTTGATATTTCAGCCGCTGCTTCAAACTTGGAAACGTGTTTGGTTGTGACTATCCTCTGAATCTTAATCTTCTGACTATCATATGTTGATATTTTTAAATCCTTTAATGAGCATCGGTGATCATCAGTTGCACCATGTGTCTTCCACTCCTTTCCCCTAATTCCCAACCCAGTTGGCAGTAGATTGGTGGTCTGTATCTTACCGTTGTGAACTGAAATCGAAAGGTTAAGCAGATGACACAGGGAACGGGGAAGAATCATCTCCAGAGAGAAGCTTCCGAAGATTTCAAAACCGTATGAATTAGACACTGTCAGCATTCCTAGAGTGAAACTAGATTTGGCACCTGTCGTTTCAGGTGCTAATAAGGAAAGTGTATCATGAATGGTAATAAATGAACTGAGGGTTTAGAATCTGGCACATCTCCAGAAAAGCCTGTTATGTTAGAATGGTCGCGTCAGAGAACTAACTGACCAAGTGAGAAAGATACCAATATCTGATGACGTTAAATGACCAACCAAATATGAGACTAAAACTGAAGTGAACAAAGTTGAGGCTAGGAAAAATTGTGGATCAACAGTGTCACACTATTCATTATTCTAAATTTGCCCAAAGCTTTTGGGAAATAACGATTAAAGTGTAAATTTGAGGTGGAAGAGCTTTAGAATGCAGTGACAAAAGAATGAACATATAGATAAGTAATACCCAGGGGAGAAGATAAGCCAAATGAGCAGGATCAGTCCACACACACAGAGAATCAAACACAGAGACATAAATCATAATGAAGGTGACGAATGCGTATATATATATATATATATATATATATATATATATATATATATATATATATATATATATATATATATATATATATATATATATATATATATATATAGCACAGAAAGAACATGTGGGTAGGGATAAAGTAGTGTAGGAGAATAATCCATTTGAAGACAACTGTTAGTGCAAATATTCAGGCCTTAAGAGACATCAAGGATCGAATTCATCTGCTCCACTGTGATTGATTCGCAGCAATCTAACCAAGATTCCTGAACCTCTGATTCCTGTTGTCTCGGGGACTCTAACCAGCTAGGCAGTCTACATCTGCCCACATATCTGAGACCAACATTATGAGACTTCATTTACTGGTGCCGCACCTCTGTCTGTCTATCCTGAACCATCTTCCAATTCATTCCCATTTTCGCTACCAGCATGACACATCGAGGTAGCTCGTGGCTTGACATGCACATTACATGTCCAAGTCACCTCAGTCAAACAAGGCTCACAAACCTCATATATCAGCTTGCCTATACTACTTAATACCCTTTGTCTGACCTCAACATTGCTCACATAGTGATTCCATGCCACTAGACACTAGGAGTTCTATGATGACATCTGTGATCAAAACCCTGCAACTACTTCATGTCTTCTTTTAACACCTGTATCTGACATCCATAATACAGGACGGAGCCGACTTCAGGGCAGTATACTCGTCCTTTGATAGATAATCGGATATCTCGCTAGTTGGCGACCTAGGTGACGCAAGTAGATAAATACCAAAGGGGCCTTCTGTATCCGAGATGAGATTTTGTCAGCAACCATCCCGTTCGGTCTGATGCAACTTACCACGTAAGTGAAGTAGCCTACATATTCCACCACATCACTTCATGTTATCAGAAGGGGGTATTTATAGCAGACCAGTCGCCGAGCTTCATCTTACATTTGACGTATATATGTTGTACTGTTTTTTGACACCCACCTTCTTCAACAAATAATTTTCACATTCCTGTGTTAGATCGTGGTAATCAGTACCACCACGAAATATTTTGTATGTATCAGTAGAGCGTACTACACAATTGCTTTTTTTTTCAGGTTTCGTAGTTTACACTTGAGTTTGGTTAGTGCGATATTCATTAGTCAGTTAGAAAACAGAAAAAAAATTAATGTTTATCCTTTGCTTCTTTTATATCAAAATTCTATAATTAGGTAATAATTACTTTATCATATCTATTCTATTACATAAATGCATAAACAAGCGTAAATGTATCAGTTTTGCATAGTAAAAAAAAAATGTAACGATCTAATTTTCTCGAAAAACATCGGAGTAGGAATTAATCCTGCATGGACCAGCTGGACAATCTGTCCTCTCGCGCCCACATACGTACCTCGTCCAACAGGAATCTAACATATTTAGGTGAAAACCCCTTCACTTGGAAATAAACACGCTCACACAGGGAGAAAGCGAGCAACCTAACTAAATTTATGCAATTCATAATTAATTAATTCAATTATGAAAAGATAAATAGAGGCATCGTGTTAAAGATTGACATTGTTTGAGGTTAGTATTCTGTATACAGTTGAAGGCTAAACAATAATCAGTTGCCAGTTGCAAAAGAAAGTTAGAACAAATGAAACGTTTTTTATTGATACATGTAATTTCGTGTTGCTATACTGGGTCAGATTGCTCAAACGCTGCTGGCAGATGGGCTCCCATGCGGACGCCTCTGTACTGCCGGATATTCATGATGCTGTATTCATCTTGGTGACTCTCAGTTGAATCCTGGACACGCATCCTAGATTCCACTGGTAGCTATGAAGCAGACTATAGCATCGTGAACTGTGCTCTGTTTTTTTGCTGGAAAATTCTTGGTTTGAGATGCGTCAGCCAAAAAATAATTGTTCATAAAACTCGACAAAATTGCATTGCCTTGTGTTTTAGATTATTAGTAATGCTCAACCAGATATCGAATAAACAAGATGAAACTGATTACTTCCCAGGGATGAGTCGGCGAACCTACCTTAGTCCTATAAAAGGTCAGTGGTGGTTGGAATGCCCTGATGGTTAGGTCTCCGACTGAAAAACTGGGTGACTTGTGTTCTGTTTCCTTAAGGGAAATCAGTTCCTTCAAGGTTCTTGAGACTTTTTTGTCATGATCTAGTCAGGGTTCTCAGCCGATTGCTTAAAATCAATTCATACTTATTCCCTTGACCACACCAGCGCTGAATCTTCAAGCTCTCAGATGCTCTGCACATCCAATGCAGTTTCATTGCTCATCCACCAACTCACTTCTGTTTATGACCGCAAGTAGCATCCTTGCAGACGGATATCGTGAAGTTCGAATAACAAATCATGACCGTTGGGGCTAACTACATCAAACGGGAAGCTGACATCAGCTGATGATCTTGGAGGACAGTCAGGTTATATCAAAAACTGACAGCAGATAGGAGAACGTGAAGGACTGGATTTCGATAGACAGAAAAGTGGTCGAGATGGGACCCGACAGTCCTATGTTCGATCGCTGGTGGGATCGTGGGCGCACACTACTAGGGAGTTCAATACTAGTAGTGCGTATATCATGGTCCCAGGTTTTCAATGGTTTGTCATGAATACTACCTTGAAGTAATCAGATTCCCATTGACCTCCAAATAATAATTTCTCTTGTCAGGTTGTCAGCGTCTGTTATCAAAAATATAACTCTTTAGAATGAGTTCACGTCAACGGTCAATATAAATTGGACAGCAAAAGAACAGTTACGTAACACGCATAGCATACTTTTGAACTACAAACTAAGTAGTTAAAAACCACTCAGACTGACCTGTAGATCTAGGCAGTCAGCCATATCAGACTGATGGAAAGACAGGACGTCTGATTCGCTTGTTTAACGACGAACTCATCAGCCGTGGTGAACCTGAATAAATTCACCTCACAGAGACAAACTTATTAGTCCAGATCACCTGTATCTGGTTAGCTAACTTGCATGGACGGGTATATCCTAAAAAAGGATGGCCAGTTTTGAGATGGTTTACAAATTAAGCACAAATAAAGTTGACGTTTCTCACAGCTGAGTAGTTTTTCAACTGCCAACCAACTGTAGTGTCGATAGGCTTTCTGCTATAAACCACTCAACTAAGACCACAAGGTGTGATCTCTGACACGGATTAGCCTGAGTAGTTTCGAACTACTCAAGTTGTTCAGTAGTGGTATCTTCCACCAGTTCACGACACTTTTGTGTCAGAGGTCACACTTTCTGATCTCGTTTGAGTGGTTTCCAGAGGAAAGCTTGTTAACACTACAGCTAGTCAGCAGTTGAAAAACTACTCAGCACTGAAAAATGTCAACGTGAGCTGAGCAATCTGTCAGTCATTTGCAAATTGATCATTCTATACTCGTTTTGAAAGCATAAAGGTGGTTCGAACTAGTAAATTCCTAAAACTTCAGCTATGAGTAAGTATATTATCGCCAGTTATTTCCGATGGTTCAATCGTATCACATTCAATACTTTGAAGGTGTTAGTTGGATGAAGACAAGCGGCAGGAACCCCTGAACAAAGATTTTATGCTTGTTGGCATTTGTCAGTCAGCAAGGTAGATCTGAAACCTCGAGGGAATTCATGCTCCCTGTGAGATTCCAACCAGCGTCACTTATTGTTGTAGTCGGCCACTTTACCACTGGGCGGTCAAGGGTCCCGAGCTGAGAGGATGAGTTCAAAGATGTGTCATCTGATCTGAGACATCACTGCAATGTATCTGTATCCAGATGAGCTTTACTGGTCAATATGAGTTACCTTTTTCAGCTGAAATCTCTACTGGCAATTCGTTCAGCGTCATACTAGACAATCTCACCCGTGAACGGCAGCTTCACAAGGAAGTGGAATAACTGATTATTTGTGGATACTGGTTAAGATGCTTCATTGCCTGATTTCAAAGTGAATGTCCTTTCGATGAGTGTTTGGGTGAATAATATATTGAACTTGGTTAGTTGATGCCAAACCTCAACCAATCAGCTGAATGTAATCTTCATAAACTTATTCAAACAGGAAGGACTGACTAACCGAACCGAAGGGACGTCAGTGTGCTGCATGAAGACTAAAAAGTCAGCCAATGAGACGTCAAACAACTAGGTTTATCATACACTCATACACTCAGTAGGCGACCAGTCAGGTTACCCTTAGGCACAGCTGGACTATATAAATAACCATACACTGTCAATTACTTCACGTCCTTGTAAGAACATTCATGCATTGATGATAATGCCTAGTGTAGCATTGGAAGGTTTGTTAACCGAAATTCATGCTAAGAGAACAATTCAAGGTGAACATTCATACCGTAAGCAACAAATATTTTCCAGTGTTTTCAGAGTTGTGCTGTACCCTTCGGAGACTTGACTGTTGACCAATTTAATTGGACATTAGGGGTAAGAAAGGTAAGAAATAAGGATTAGGTGAGTAAAATAAATAGTTATGTAATTAAAAGTCAGGCAAGATCAGATAACAGTCTCTATGAAAAGCGAGATTTACCACTCTTTCTTTTTGTATGCAGAGGTAATGTTGAAAGCTTTTCACACCAATTTCCTGTACGAAGCATAGTAATCCGAGCATTTCTTATGTCTGTGACGTGTTTGACATTTGCATTGGTTAGAACCTTGATGGTTTTCGGACACAGATTCTTTGAAATATACTCAGTGAACCGAATGATTAGCGTCCAATCAGTCCTTCCCATTCACTTGCTACGGTGCAACAAATTTATTCATTTATCTTTAATTTCGTTTTTGTCAATGTCCTTCATCGTCGACAGAGAGAAATTTACCTATAACAGTCGAGAATGCTCACTTTGTTAAATATTTTCACAGACTGATGTCAGTGACTTGGAGGACCAGAGAAAAGCTGAGGGCACTGGACAGTGCATAGTGCGCTTCCGAAACTCCACCACAGATTGGAAATAGAACCGTCGGGTCTCTTGGCGACCACTTCACCAATCACCAACGGCGTCAAAGCCTATGCTTCATATCTTTCTACCTGCTGTTAGCGCACGACATACCGTGAATCACTGTCACCCAACCTTGTCAGTGAGTAGTCCTCCTCATAGTGAACTGAGCTGACCCCGTAGGTGACATCTTCTCGTTAGAACTTCACGAAGTCTGTCCAGAATCACGTCACTAGTCAGTAGTAGACGTTCATTCAACCTGGAGGTTTGTACGGACTGACTGAGTAGTGACGTAACATCACATCGTTTCCATAAATATACATCTTCAGTTGGCTAAAAAAATAGGTGAATGATCCATAGGGGTATGCAGAACATGGTTGCAAAGTAAGTACCAAAGTATTCTGGCAAATGAGCTGAATTACTGAACTTCATGGGCTTTAAGAAAAGAATCTTCTCAGTCAATGAAGTGATGCAATACTGTGATACATTGTACTTTGGTGTTATGTAATGAGAGTTAGTCCATATGAACCCCTTCGTTTGGTCTATGTTTCATGTTTATTAGGCACTTCTCAGTAAGTTGTGTCTGTAAGCATGAGGAGGCTGTTGTTCTCTTGGACTGGGCTAAACACTAGAAAATAGGCACCTTCATTTGTTATTCATTGTTTGGTACTGGAAATTTTGATAGCTACAACCAATAATAAATTTAGGACCCCTTGGTAGGTTTCGAAATCACCATTGATAAGTCAAAACTGACTAGGATTATTGGGAATGCACTGTGTGCGAAAAATCTCGAGACGAGTTATGAATAATACTACTGATTTTCTATTTCAGTAGTATATCAGTGATTTGCTAAAGTATCTCATAGTCCACTTTTTATTTATCTGAATGACCTAGATTTTTAAAATACTATTAACTGAACTTGATTTAGTCTGTGAGTCCATGCAGGGAAACTATCACTTTTATGATACCAATGATCAGATGCCTATTATATCACGTTTTCCACTTTTATTGCCTGTTTCACAGAAGTCAAGGAGTCTGGGAAGAATATTCAGTGCGTGATGAATACATATATCAACCGGCGAACCAACAAACCGCTTTTCAGTCCAGCTGTAGGGTTTCAAACTGAGGAGACCTAACTAGCGTGAGTAACGGAGGAGCAACTGTGAAGTTTATAAATAACCTATGGTACCTAGCCTGCTTGCTCCCGAGCTTATGCAACGTGATTGGCCGAACGACTAGAGAGTGTGGTGTGCATGTAAGATTTGATGAAGGTTGGGTTATATCCCTTTTACCTATACCGAATAAGAGAGATTTGGCTGGCTTACTTGTCCGTATCTCTGTTATGGGTTGCAGATCAATGACTAGGTTCACTTCAGTGACTGCACCAGTGGTGGCTGTGGAAAGCTTGACACGACGAAGTTTGTATCAGCCTTCTTGGCTACAGAAAGGGTAGTCGGAAGCAGTCACCGACTAGCTCCTGAATCTGGTCAATTATCTGCTACTAAAAAGAAGTCACTAAGGGCAGAAATGCTTAGATCCCATTATTCAACATCTGTGGGGGCAGGGTGTTGTCGCACATATGCGCCTAACTGTAACCCGACCCACTGAACCGACCTGTAAACAGGCAAGGCTAATTAAACGACGATGGTTATGTTACACAGAAGGCAAGCAGTCCAGCCAAATTGGGGACTGCATAATAAATACTTTTACCCTGTAATAGGCAATTAGACATTATCAGAAATGGTGTCCTTCATTGAATATCCTGCGTTGATAGAAACTCTCAAGTGATTAAAGTGCTCAATAAATTGATCACCAATAGTCCAGCAGAACCGTCTTCTGCTTCTAAGCAGGTGCAAAATCTATTCTGAATGTGGCCAAATTTTACTCAAGGTATTTAGTAGATCTCCCTTTTTTCAGTGATTTGCCAGACGAGACTCTGTTGTCTGTATACTTAAAGTCAACTAGACACCTTCTGGACGACGGGTCAATACACAAGAACTTGCTATATGTGTTGACAGCATTCAATTCACCTGCTCGATTCACCTCCATGCTGGCTGGAAATCTTGTCAAAAATGCGTATTCTGCTTGATGGTTAGCAGTTGAATGCAGAGAAAGTGCGTTTCGTCCTATTTGGGGCTAACTGGTCGGCTGGATGTACCTACACCCCAGTGACGGATCCAAGGTTCCTAATGAAACTCCAACCGAGTAGCCGTCATTTCAAATGCCAAAGCGTTATCCACAAAGAAATATTTACAACTATACTCAACTAACTGCTCTCATCCTACTAACGTGTTGCAAAAAGACGCTGAAAAAGGGAATGAGGTCAAATATCCGTTGATTAGACTAAAAAAAAAGAGGATTATTTATTATTTAGCCTCACAGAGTATACCAAAAGTAGAATGAAGCAAACTTATCACCTATGAAGGTGTAAATCTGAAGTGATTGCTCAAGTATTTGCGTTCTTAGTTTTTGCTAATCTCATTCCCAGTCAATTGAATGCAATAATAAGACAATAAAAGGTGGTAATGAACTTCTTTAGAGATAGATGGATGGATAGATAGAAAGATTTATCTATCAATTAACCTATATAAAATAAATGATAATTATAATTAATAGTAATCACAGTTAAATTTCTTCGGAATTAAGCAATACAGATGACCATGAATAATGAGTAGGACGTTTTTCAAATAAGAATAATTAAATGGAATAAGTTATGCCTTAAACGAAATAGTTTATGATAATAAATATTGGATATCAAGTAACTAAATCATTGAACAGTGTTACACCAATCCAAAGAGTTACATTTGTGTATTCTGGATCGAACTGATTGACCACTGTTAGCAGATGAGGGCTTCAGTGCAGATGTTTTGATTTTGCCTGATCATTGATTACGTTGTAGTCTGCTTGGTGGCGGCTGTCAGTAGAATCCAGAACAGGTGCGTTTCCACCTGATTTGGATACGTTAGTTGAGTGTACTTGTACCCAAGTTAGTGGTGTTGTTCCCACTGACCCTCGTGCATCAGTGGCCTATTAGATAACGCTTCGGTGTTTGGCAAGGTGGGTGCTTGGTTCGAGTCCTTTTGGGGGCAACACCACTCACTGGGATACAGGTACATCCAGCTGACTAGCGGCTCCCAAATAAGATGAAATACCCACATTCTGGTTTCTACTGCTAGTCACCAACTTAATTACAATAGAAAAGTTGTTTGATGACGCCGTATTCAATGTGCCTGAAAACGATGAAGCAATTTACGCATTGTTGAACAGCTACCTTCAGTTGTCGGCTCTCGTCAGTAAGGTGTATCTGAAGCGTAGATGGGAATGATGTTGTCTGTGAGATTCGAACCATCACCAACTAACTGTACAGTCAGGGATGTTACGATTGAGCTATTTAAGCGTGCATCAATACTTCATCAACAGTTAGTCAGCAAACAGTTGAAGGATTTTCAAGTTGCAAGAATGTCTGTGAAGGACGTTTGCTGAAAGTGAGCAGTTTTGGCTTGTAGTGGGGATTGATTTCTTCTATGCTCTTTACTTAGTGTCCATTTATTAATTCGTCTCATCAATTCCTTATTGTTTCACTTCTTCTTAGCACAGCTGAACCCCAAGACCCCGAAATAAAAAGGGGAATAATGAATGTTTTCAGCAACTATACTTATAACCCATATAACATATTACCTTGCTGATTTGCTGGGTTCGATCTCTGGTGAGGTTATAGGTTCGTACTCCTGAGGGGCCTTGTACTAGTTTCTAAGAAGCTTTTCAGTGTCACCAGTCTTTCAGTTATTCTCCAACTGATCTACGACCACGATGAATATCAATTCGAAACGTTTTCCCGGACTGATTCTTGATATCTTATAAAACCCAAACTCTCATCTTTAAAGTATGCCAATCAATGTTCGTGTGGATGTGCCAAACGTGAACTCACAATACCATGTGACCCAGGTTCTAGTAGGAAATACTCATCTATCCAAGGTCCAGGATAAGAAATATTTCTTGAGAGCGAATTCCAAACCACTTAGTATGAGGATAATGTTATGAAATTCCATGCCCCATTGCTCAGTAGTCATTCCTTCAACTTCTTAGTGGACAGATTTCATAGGTGACAAAAGAGTGAACCGCTTGACATCTTCTACGAGTTTATCTGATTTCCTACTATATCGACGCAGTTATGTAATTAAGAGGTCACTGAAATATTTTTCTAGTTTGTGGATTTTATCATGCTGTTCAAGATGGTTTTCCACATGATTAGTTCATTCCTTTGATGTAGTGGAATCCAAACCGTGTGACTTCTGTTTGGAATTCACGCTTTAGTTCCATGTACCTATATCACACGGAGGGGATGATCAATGCGGACATCAATAGATAAAAAATGATAACCATTGTAGAAGAGGTGGTCTTGACAGTTCCACAGCCCAACCGGTGGACAACTCTTTGGTATTTAAAGGGCAAATGGTGCTAGGTTTGAATCCACGTGGCAACACTTGCTCATTAAAACATAAGTGCATCCAGTTGATGAATCCTAGAAACGGCAAAATGCGCATTATGGATTCCCTTGTTAGGCATTCATCAATACACTTAACAGGAAGTGAAAAAGCATCTCTGAACACTGTGGTGAAATGAAATTGAGCTGATTACCTGAGTTAATTAAATTAAAAATGCACACAGAAAAACAAAAAACAACACAATTAATCACATTCAGCAACGTGTATGTCTTGGCTTTCCCTTTCAGTGAATGATCAATTGACAAACGTTCATTATGTGAAAATTATATATACACAGTCATAATTCAATTACATAAGAAACAAAGATGAGAATAATTCTTATTTTCTTCACTAAAATAACAATCATAAATAAAGACAGGGGAGGAGAACGTGAAGATCTTGAGAAAGGCAAGTTGAGCTCATTTTCTTGAGAAATGATTCACGCACAGCTGACACGAGATCAGAGAACCAGGTATCAAAATGAACACAAAATAACAGAATTATCCTTGCCTAATTAGACACTAGTCTTTGATAATATTCGAGTCCATCCAACCACCCACCCATCCACCAGTATATGTCTGTGTGTGTGGGTCTTTGCATGAGGAATTACAAAGATGAACACACAAAAAAGGCGAACGATACGATGTATTTTGTTGACATGATATTCTGTTACATTTAATTAACCAGAAATCATTAGCCTTTTTCTTTTTTGCTATTCGCTACAATAATACTCCCATTCCCCGCTTATTAGTGTATTACAGTTGTTTTTTTGCTCACTCCTCTGAAATTCTTATCACAGAAAACAAAATTACACCTTTTTGCTACATCACGGAAACGAGTTTTTTAAGTAGAATAAGGTGAATTGGGCAATCTTCGTTGGAATCAGTATTTTTCGGGGTGAAATTCATTTCCGGAGGTGGTCAAGGGAAATGTGTGAAAATAGGAGGAAACTTGATTTTTCTTATTGTGAATATCTTACTGCATGAGGTGCATTGTAGTACTGAGACTGCAGATAAATACCATTTGTTGACATTTGTAGCTTCTCGTTTCTATTCTGCCTCGAACTGATCGACGTGTTGTCATACAGAGGTTCCTTTGCAGATGCTTCGACATTAACAGATTATTGATTGTGGCATAATTTGCTTGGCGGTGGCTAGCAGTGAAATGCAGAACAGGCGCGTTTCATTCTATTTAGGATCCGTCGGTTGGAAGTACTAACACCGTAGTGAGCCGTGACGTTGTTCCTACTGAGACTCGAACCAAGTACCCACTGCTTCAAACTTCAAAGCGTTCGTTATCCAGCAGGCCTTTGGAGAATGCTTGCCATTTTTTGTATAACGGGTATCGGTTATTATTATTCAATGATACTTGTAATTTCCCGTTGTAATTCTGAACTGAACTAGCCCAGCTGGTGAGTCCCAAATATCATGAAACGCGCGTCCTGGATTCCATTGCTAGCCACCATTAAGCAAATTACAACAAAGGTAAGTGTAAATGGAATGATAGAATGTTTCAGTCAAGTTTCTTGTCAAAGGTCAAAGTTAATCAGTAGTTGTGTTAAGAGAATGAAGTGACGTTACACACACAAGATCTGTTCTCAAAATGAACAACAAAACTGAAGAAACATGCAAAGTATCTGTCCAGCTCTACGGTGAGGGTTTGAAGTTGTGGAATGTCAAAGCTTCGTCCGAATGTAAGTGTCGAATAATTCCCCTTTTTGAATGGTTTATTCAAACTTTGTAGAACACTTTGAATGGGGTTTCTAGAGGAACTAGATATGCAGAGCCGACAACAATGAAGCTGGAGATGGCTTCATGCTAACACTTCAGCAACCAGGCTGGGTGACGTTAGCCTATTCCATAAAAGCAAGTGCATTTGTACATCTAAGCCTAAGAGGCTAAATCGATTAACTTCTCTTTCTTCTACTGATGAATGAGTTGGTGACACAGGATGGGAGCACGAAAGTTTACAGCATGGGATATTCGACTAAGGTATTTTGACAAGCCTTGAGGGCGAATTTCAGCAACAAGATCACCTTTGAAAGATTTTCACCAGCTAGTCTGTCCTTGGGTGGTTTGAAGAGTTTCTCATATCCATTGTTGAACTGAGAGGGCCGCGATCGTTTCGCGCACTTCAGGTAAACCATGCAGACGTGGAGTAGTAGTTGCAGAAAGCCAAAGTTGTTCCCAGAGATCCTTGATTATGATTGATTTATCCTTCGGTTTCTTTCGCAGCTTTGAGATTTGCTTTTTTCTCCGTCCAGTTGGGTCTTTCTGATTCACTGGTTGGGAGAATTTCTTTTCATCTGACAAGATAAGCGAATTCTCGCTTATTTAATCAAATTTACTCAGAAATACTTTTCAAAGAAAAGATGATTACTTCCTGTCAGTACTCATCGTGAACTAACTGAATGACTGACATAATTTGGAGAACCACTGAAAACCTGGAACCATTGGACACCTGTTTCTTCCTAGCAAGGGGTCCTCGGTATATCACATCTGTGACTTCGCTGTGACCTCCAGTTTCTTTCCCTATAACTGAATGAAGATTTTTCGTTATGCAAAAATATTCTGTTTAATTAGAGTTTCGATTTTACTGGTGTGCCAGTATCGAGTTTATTAGGTCACCAGTGTCGACATTTTGTACTTGTATTCTGAACTTAGCATAGACATCCTAATTAAAACTATCGCCTTCTAGCCAAATAAGGATCCAACTTGCAGAAGATTTCTAAATTCGCTTACAGTAGGTATATGACATTCTTCTGCTGAATGACGGTTCTTGCAAGATGTAGAGTCTGGTGACACTTTCGCAATGCTCAATATTCTCTTCTTATTTTTCCACTGGAAACTGTCGCTTGAGCATTTGTCTAAATCAACATGTCATCTGACAATAGAAGTTTTGAGCAATTCAGGTACTTGGAGTCAGTTGTGCCGGAGGCGTTGAGTTCCCAGTACACTGACTTTTTATAACAGCCTTCGATGTGGTTTATGAATTCAAGACAACTAAGACATACTTCAAGTCTTTGATCATTCTTGACTTTTAAATCACTACAGATATTTCATGCTTTCATGGCGAAAGTAGGTAGGCGGAGTGTTCAGACCTCAAGTTACTTCAGGAGGCCCGAATGAATTAGGAACTGGTTAATATGCTTACTTAAGACAGTCGAAATCAGTAAGTTTATAAAACAGCTGGCAACTCGGGAAGAATCAGTCACAGTAACACGGATATGTATTTACATTGTAATTGGCTTTAACTGACTACATTATTTCTAGTTAGGAAAAAGTTGAGTTTTAACTCAATAGGTAAACAGTGCGAACATCTGGCTTCTGCGGTCAACCAGTCGGAGGCGAAGCAGACGCAAGCTGAAGACTTTGATGGATAGTCGCGCTTTACTATGAATTGACAGAAGTAGGAAAACTGTTAACCTTTGAACTCTGATCCAGCAGCTGAAGAGTTTTTAGGATTTGTCCGGGTGCGAACTTGACAGACTCAGAGGCCAATCACTAATTATTCGGACTTTTTATATACCCACGAATATGAGACCAAGGAAGAACACGAGAGCGTAGTCGGATGAAATAATATATTTGGGTGGTTGTGCCAAGATACCGATGCGTTCCAACTAAGTGGCTAGAGAGTCGAATACCAGCAGTGCAACGTAACACGACAGCGTGCCAAATGGCCAGGATGCTTGACTGAGTGTCTTCAGCTTAGTGAGTCCAGTAAAACTATCAAGGTCAGCATCAATGTTGAATGTCGTTGAACCCTAGGCTATTGATTTTAGGGAAGTGTGTGACGCTACAAGTTAACACATTTTGCACTCCATCTAACTCCCATGTTGTAGAAGCTGAGTAAGTGTACAACTCAGCGACTATATCCTAATTCCCTGAATAAGCTGCCAGTCACGCCTATTCCAGAAACGTATAAGAAGTTTTAAAACAAAGGAAAAACTAAATTTAAAAACTTGGTGAACTAAGTTACTAAAAACGTGATACAGAGTGATGACTGAAGGTGAGATGAAAACCTAACTAAGGAAAGAATCCGAATCTCCCGCCTCCGGCAGGGTTTTCGTTTCGCCTCCAATCATAATTATGTATCAGTGACACTCGCCTGCCGAACTGCGGCTATTTCAGATAGTCTAACTGATAATTACTTTGACGGTAGCCCTCCTCTTCAATTCACTTCGATTTCAATTGTGATGAGAAGATCCTAGTAGACAACCAGTATGATTTAAGGTAAAAATGTTTTCTCATACAAGAGTCATATAGAAGGCTGAAAAGTCCTCTTGGTGAATGAAGAGAAATTAAGATATGGTCAGCAGCAGCTGGGTATCACTCCTCATTTGGTAACGCACCGTGTGTGTTAATCACAGGCGGACAGTTTGAAATGTGTTGGAGGTCATCATCAATTAGCATCAACAATGCCAAATTACGAAATCACGGCGTGTGAATGAATTCGACTAACTGAGACCGCTTTTAAATCATATCACTGACAGTAAGACACCATTCATTTTGGGTACTTCGCCTAGATCATTTACTTTGGAACCCCACGGTTCAATGCCACGCTTTGTTTCATCTGATCACAGCGTTTTTATAACGTAATCCCACTTCATAGAAAGTATTACACTGGTGGTTGGTGGCTGGGTAGGCTAACCAGTGTACCAGTCTTCATGGAATGTAAAATTTAATTGCAGAAGCAACGTTTAACATGAACAGTAAAACTTTCCACAATCGCACTGATAAGCAACCACTACTGTGAAGAAAGTTAGAAGTTAACAGTTTTTGCATATATATATATATATATATATATATATATATATATATATATATATATATATATATATATCTATATATATATATGTAAAACTTTCAAAGCTATTTGATCATAATTTCTGTGACGTGATTGTTTAATATGTTTAGCTATAGATGAAGAGGATCGTCTCCCACCACACTCCATTTTTCTTTGAAGCCATTTAGGTACATCCTCTCCTACCTTAAGCTGCATGTTTCGACTGCTCCTTCTTATGTATATATGGCCACACACACTCACATGTAAACTGGTAAATACCATGAGGTGAAACATAATCATTGATGCGGTACTTAAGTTTGTGGTGAAGCATGTGTTTCGTTTTTTTAAACAGCAATAGCTGCATAATGAGCTTCCCTATGCAACTTAGCTGTGTATGGAAGTGACATGGACGATTTTCTTGGGAACCGTGTATAAAATCAGCTCCTGTGCTACCAGATTTCCACAACAGTTTACAAACTTCAATGGATATTCTTTATCTTTCCATAGGTGTTCTAGTAAGTAATCTGATATCTCCATCTGTCAGATCTTATGTACAGATACAACAGATCTTATTAAACAGGCATTTTATTAGACCACGCCCGTTCCAGAAAATTCAGATACTGTTCCGTCTATTTAGGCTTTCTGTAGACTGACCGTCTGTTAGTGAACCATCTTCTTGTCGACTTAATAGTACATCTAAGAGAGGGCAGACGATGATTATTCTCCTCTTCACAAACATCAAGTTGATATGCATTTGTACAGTGTTGAGTCTATTTTTAGTAGACAAACCATAATATCAGCATGCCACTCACAAATCATTATGATCTCATCGATATGTCATCTCTTGTTAAAAGAAAATTTAGTGATGAAGCCTCGTCAGCCAAATTTCTGATATGTGACATGTAAATATCAATAATTACAGAATTCCTAAGCGGTTTTCCTTTATGGCTTCACCGTCAACTTGTAGAAGGCGTTCCCCCACGAATATGAAAAGACCTCTGTCAGCACAAAACAATAATAGTTTCACGAGAAAAGTTAGAGCATTTGGGAATGGGAGGCTTCTAGGAGATATATATATATAGAGAGAGAATGTAGACAGTCTTGGACAATAGCTCTTTGATGAAAAATGAATTACACACTTTGTTCAGATAAACATCTAATTACACTAACGAATAATTTGCATCGCCTTCCGTCATCTCATCGTCAGCTGATCTCGACTCATTTTGTTTCCTCTTATTCAACCTCATTACATAACACTCATCTCCATATAGTACCAAAAGATTGAAGTTCTCTTTCTCGAATGGGGTGGGACACAGAGGTTAGCGGAATCGAAAAGAGGAAAGTCGGTGATATAAACCTTTTGTGAGCGATTATGATTTGTTGACACATAATTCACTTGCCCACGTTAGAATCAAACTGCTTCCCAGAGAATTATGGAATACTTTACAAAACAATAGACATCAGTAGTTGTATACCACCCATACTGAGTAGCACTGCTCGCTAACCAGATCTGGGTGTTCTACATATGGGACGATTGTTTCGTTCGTTTAGAGTGGGTCACATCAGTACTGCAAGCAGATTGATTCAGTTTGGACAGTAGAATTCCGGCTGGATGCTTAAACGACTGGTCTTACAGTGGTTTTGCAGACTTTCATTGTTGATACGAAGTAGATGTTGAACCTGAAATCAAAATCTAGGTAGCGGGAGGATTGGAACCAGCGACCTCTGAGTTTCCAGTTGGATGCTCTGCCAAATGAACTACAAGATGCAGCTACCACTGAACACACCTTAGTTTCGCCCACTTGATATATGAATCCTTGACGCCTGAACACAGCAGAAGCTCTGACAATCCAGCGCTACAAATCTGCTCTTTGTGTTCAAAAACGATACACTCAATCTCTAATTTTCCCTTGGTCGTAATCTCCTCAAGACAGTTTATTGATTTCTGTGTTTATTTACAATAACTCTACAAGCAGCTTTGATGACTCTGGTTTGACCTTCCAGATGCTATCACCCTGTTACTTTATTGACCACTTTCGATGACTTTGTGTTGACCTATTAGATATTAATGGTATATATATTTTGTTGTAACTATGTTTACGATGCACAGATTTTGAAAACGACTCGTCGGAATGAAACTGTTATCGTTGGATTGCCTTTTATTAATTCACATAACTGTTTGTTCATTGGAATTACACTGGCTATCCAGATAGTTCTTATGGTACCAACTGAAATCGAGATGAACTGAAGAGGAGAGGCAGGCGACAGTGAGACTATGTGAAGTCTGCGGTTGACAGACATGTATTATTCAGCTGGTCGGACAACCAGTTTGAATACACTGAAGCGACAGTAAGGCGCCGAAAATTCACATGGCAGACAGAGTCCATGCGGAAAGTGGATAACACAGCCGACTGCCTCCAACCAATTGACTCGTATCAAAGTGCACCGCTATTATGAATCTCCTAGCTTGGTGGTTACACTGTAAGGATTGCCGACAGAATTCGGTTACCACTCAGGACTAAAGAATATCAAATCGGTTGACCTCCAGTAACCAATCAATGTTCCTAATCCAGCCCCACAGGAAGCCACTGGCAGCCGAAATGGTTCAGTGATAGCGTCGTTGTCTGGGACACTGGCTGGCGTGGGTTCGGACCTCACACGAGACGTTATTTCTGTCGAGGCTGCAGATACGTATTGCTTACTGATGAGTGTCAGCAATCATGAAACCTTGTTTCGAAGGTTCACGCCGATTTTCGAAGTAAGACATGTTAAGATTCACCTGTTTAATATCCATTCCTAACTCGAAATGCTATTGTCTTCCCTTCCGAATGTGTATGTACTAGTCGACTGTTATCACTACTTCAAGTGTTTTTTTGATGTTGTGTTGTATACTACTGATAAGCATCCCTATAAGTTGTATTCAATATGGGTGAGTGGATATAATAAGTTTACGACGTCTATTTCACTAGAAAAATAACTTTAGTTAAAGTTAATGAATTCATTCGGTATCTGTTGGATCATTTTAGTAATTAATTTATCAGAATCCATCACATCAAGAAAATCAGTAATAAAACTAAAGGCGATCAAGATAAAGCAAAAACTAGAGAAATCAGATGACAGTTATTCCTATATTTCTCATTAACATATGTCAACTGAAGATATGAATGACAACAGTTATTTCAACTATACACTAATCCAACAGAATCACTGATATCAAATTAGTGCGTGAAGTAGATGATGGAGAATATTTTTAGTCCACGATGATCATTTTAATGATGTTGTGTTCTCTGAGCAGGATGGTTTAATCGTGGAGCTTTCCTTGTCATTCAGAAGTAGTGAGCTATAAGGTTTTCTCCGCATTTTATTTAGTAGCTTATCCTGATGGCTTTTTATGTCATTGGTTGTTTCTTTCGATGTCTTGTCATTGTCTCCATATTTTATTTTAATTGGTTGTCCTGATGAGCTGAAATTTAACTATTTTGTTGTTTCTTACTGGTTGATAGGTTGGCTCAGTATCAATGTGAAGCAGATGCTACTTGGATTTTGGTTTTTGGTGACTGAAGGAATAATGTCAAAATCTGAGTCGGGCGGAATTCAAAGTAATGGTCTCCAATTTCTTGACCCGGTTCTCTACCAACTGAGCTATGAGACCCAACTGCTGCTACTGACCAGATCTGATTTTCATTTCATTCACTAGGGCTTTTTTCCACTCGTTTCACATTACAACTCTCTGCTCTCTCGCTTTTTCTCTGTCTAGCAGAGTAATAAATATATGAATGCTATTTTTTATATATTGTATACTGATGAATAAAATCTCTATAACTAATATTCATTATGATGGTTGGATATTCTACTTTGTAGACGGTTATTTCATTTTCATAATAACTTTTAACGAAAATGTATTCATTCATTGCTTAATTAGGAATGACATCAGTTACTGGGGTGTAGGCACATTTAGCCGACGAGTGAGTCCTAAATAGTAAGAAACGCGCATCCTGGATTCCACTGCTAGCCACCACCAAGCGAATTGTGACGTGAAATATTTTGCATAGGTGGCATCTTTATGTATCATACCTGTCGATTTTTTATTCCTCGCTTAGATGTAATTAATCTCCAGTGGAACCACATTGTACTGGTTTAAATCCTGTTCCACCAGAAAGGTTTGGCCTGTCAGGTAGTAGTATCACTAACCGTTGCTGAAGTTGCTAGAAGTGTTTCAATTCAGAACGAATTCTTTTTCTTGCTATGCTCAAACATAGGAGGGGGTTTTTGAAGATACTAAAATATGTATCAGCATTTGTGAATAAACTTTCCATGTATATACCAAACTCTCCATAATTTCCACATCAAAGCAGTGATAAATGGTATGCATTTGCTTCTCTGAAGGTATCGGCAAATAAATTATTTTCGTGTTAATTGTTGATTTATTTGTAATTTTTTGTCGCTATGTTGGATCAAATTAACTGACCTCAATTAGCAAATACGTACTCCTATGCGGACGCCTCAAAACTGCGACCCAGTGGGGAGTGACGTTGTTTCCACTTAGTTTTGAATCTCGTACCTATCACTTAAAACATCAGTGGTGTCCATTGGGCCACTGAAGCACGATGGCCCCTTCTTTATACAAAGGCTTTTAGTTGTTATTATTTCTCATGTACTTGGTATTCTCCTTTGTTATTATTTTTATTTTTAGGTGAATGAGAATCTTATTTTTAAGGTAGTATTCATTGCAAACCGACTGTCATCGGTAGGAAAATCGGTGGGAACCTGAACAGTACTTGCTTCATCATACTCTTGCGCGACTACCCACAACCCTAGCAAAGATCGATTGATGAGCTCCATGTTCTACGGTGAGCGCGTTAACCATTCACCCACTGCATAGGAATTCAGTGGTCCATGACCACCATCCAAAGTGTTCAGTTAGCGTAAGTTTCACTACGGACTGATCTACCTCACAGGTCACAGCTAATCATCATATCTTCTTGAAATCTATCTCAAAGCATGTCACTAAGCTGATACAAACTGAACAACTTACCGGAGGTCACTAGTTCGATTCCCGCCAAGGTTAAAGTTTTTATTTTACTTTCAATCATCATCCATTATCAGTATATACGGATGAGTGAGATCTCAGTTGGTTTGAAGGGTGAAATGCGTGACTCATTGTTTGAATGGAGTGAAGTGAGTGTATCAGACTGACTGGACAAGAACATTCTTGACCAATCAGGTGCAAGGTCGGCAGTTAGACTAATTGGACATAATCACGTACCAAAGACAATTCCAACCATGAGAAGGTCAAAGCATCGAGTAAGGATGTTTTGTCTGAGTTGGGGCTCACTCACTTGTGCCTCAGTTAATGATAGTGTTGTGGCCGCAGTTCAAACTAAGCACCATCACTCTAAACACAAGAGTGATATCCACTAGGCCACTAAGGTTCGTTAGCCACCTCTTCTACAACGGATATCAATTGTTATTATTTACTGATACTTGTATTCTCCTACTGATTTACTGAACTGACTAGCTCGACATATGTTGGCAAATGGACTCCACTACCGATTCCTCGAAACTGTCCAACTACTTATTAGGTTACAGTTTATTTATTCATAATGGTGTTCATTACTTGTTCTAATTTCTTTATACCTTCCGTCTCCATTTGTTTGTCAAATTTCTGAAGGTAATCACATTCGCCTGACGCTACTGGTGGGTTGTATTTGTCTTACGCCGTGATAGTTACTTTATTGTAAAGGCCACTTTTTCGAGTTCTCCTATGTAACTCTGAACTTTCGACTTACAAATGTTGAAAGTTTATGTGAATGGTTTCACGCGTTGACGTTGATCAACACGTACTTAGAGGTAGTTTGCATCTTTTCGGGTAAAAAGTTGTCCGTAATTTGGTTGGTGGTGTTTAGCTGTGATGGCCATGGCCGAGCGTTTCAACTTATCTTGGGCTCCAGTAGCGAGTGATGTTGTTCTCACTGAGACTCGAACCCAGTGGCCATCGGTTTAGATGCTTAAGCGCTAACCACAAGACCACTGGAGCACTACAGTCAAATTATCTGGTTTTACTAATTACCTTTCGTTACACCTACGATGTATAATGAGTGGTTAGTACTGAAAATAGAGGGAGGTGTTTTGTCCAATTTGAGACTCACCAGCCTCATTTACCAGTCTCCTAGTGGGTGAAGCTGACACAACTGAGACGTTTGTGTCAGTGCATGCATAGTACTTCGTTTCTCCCGCTTCATTTTCTATTAGGATCTTCTGTTTCGCCAACATTCTGTATTGAACAATTGTAGATTAATTTGCTTGCTGTAGTGACCATAACACAACTCTGTGGTTCATTGAAGTCTTGGCTTTTGAGCAGTGAAGTTCAGAACTGAGGTCTACGTTCGAACCCAGGGTCCACGGATTTAAATACTGATACCATCATCACTTTACCTGTGGGAAAATGTTTCCTAGGATCGACCCATTTCAAAGTGGTATCCAGCTGTCATAAGCACAAACTACAGCACGATTTAATAGCGTGGTAGTATAAGACAATTGTTTAGCCTTTATTAAGGGATTCTGCAACAGCTATTGATCCCTATAATGTCACCTATCACGGTGAGCCGGCTACCATTTAACCACTGAATCGGGATTTGAATGGTTTCAGTTCAAGGATGATCAATTCGTAGTCATTTGTAGACTGAATAGTCTACATTGACATTTCAAACAGCTGAGTAATTTTTTTTAACTATCCAACCAATTCTAGTGTCATTAGGGTTCCCATTGGAAACCAATCAGCCAAGATCATAAGGTGTGACTTCTGACACAAAAGTCCTATGAAAAAGCAAGATATCTTACTACTCAACGACTTCATTGGTTAGAAACCAAGCAGAAACCATACAGAAAACACAGAAACTGATCTAAAGTATCTCCCCACCCATTTCGCCCTTTCTGGGACAGAGCTCATCAGCTGCGGTGTACCCAAAGACATTTGACTCACGGAGCCGAATCGTTCAGATCGCATCGGCATGATTGGTTACTAACTACTCCGGCTGTTCAGTAATATACAGTTCGTTGGTTTTGGTTTCATTTCCTCTTTTTCTGTTTGGCAACCAGCTTGAATTTGGAGCCGTCTAATTTTCCCACAAAATATAAATCAGATAGCATTTCCCCTTTCTAAGTTATTTTGATCATTTAAATTGTATTCTCTATCAGAGTATAAAATTTGTACATTTAAAAAAGCATTGTGGTAGATAGCAATAACAAACTATTAGGCGTACAACTTAGATTGAATGACCATTCCTGAAATACTCAACACAACATCAACTACCTTCAGTCACTCTTATCTATAAATATTAATCGTAATTCGTGTGTAATTATACTACAAGAAACATGACCTCATAATCTATCGCAAGTAAATCGTATTTTACTTATAATGAATTGAATTTTTCCGAAGAACATTTGTTTGGTCATGTTGACCGCAAAGAAAATCATACCTTGAACGCATTGCATCACGAAGGGGATAATCTTAGGCATAACTGAGGCTCTACTTTTCCCATTAAATAATTACAGTATTTTGCCTACTCTTCTTTACCATCCACTGTTAATCTCTGCTGGTCTGCCAATAAATAGACTAAATAATTTTGCTTAGTCGCATAACTTTGTTATGAATATGAACAATAAATTATGGTGGAAACGTTATCCAGTAAATGATACTGTTTCCCTGTGTGACATTTCTAGTCAACAATCACAAACTTCTAGTAATGGATTACTATTTTTTTAGTATATTGCAATTCTGCGTTATACTAGTTCGAACCGTTGGACCTCTGATGGCTTTTGGGCTCCTATGTGGATGCCTTACTATTGCCTGAATATTTACTATGATAACTTGCTTGGTTATGATCAACAGAGGAATCCAGGAGGTGCGCTCCATCCTACTTAGGACTCGTCAGCTGAACGTACTGGCATCCCAGTGAATGATGTGGTCCCCACTGAGACTCGAACTTCGTACCCAATCGAGTTAATCACCAAGGCGTTATCCATTAGGCCACTGAGGCAAGACAGCCACCTTTTTGCAACAGATATTAGTTGGTACTATTTTTTGATATACTTGTAATTCTCTGTTGTTATACTGGATAGAATCGTGCAACAGTGGCCTAGTAGATAACGGTTTGGGATTTGAGGCGGTGGATGCTGTTTTTCAGTCTCAGTAGGAACAACATCAGTCACTGGGGTGCAGGTACATTTAGCTGGCTGGTCTCAAATAGAGGGAGACGAGCGTCCTGGATTACTCTGTTAATCATAACCATGTAAATTATCTCAATAATGTATTAATTAATTTCACTCGACATCCTTCAGTTATTTCCGAAATATTGGTTATAGAGAAATGAATGAGAGGTCAATCAACAGCTCTTGAATGGAGCTATGCAGCATTGTTACTAAACAGGTCACAGGTAGAATGACTTTTAAAAAAGCAAACAAAAAATGCTACCAATGACATGTATATGAAGAGATTCATGTTTTCCGCTTTCCAAAGTTGTCAGTAGGGTAAGTGGTGCACCGCTTCTGGACCAAGTTATTAACATTTTCCATCGTGCAGGCAACTTGTTACTCTCATCATACCCTCAGCTGTCTTCTTGTGTCTTTTTCAGGATGTGTAGTAAGTGATTACTTAAACTTATATATTCAGTACTAAAGCTAATTACATAAATGCACCTATACCTTGAGTGAAATAAGGTGTTGTGAAACTCGGATCTTGTAGGTTCAGACAAATCGGCTCTACGAGTTGAATCAGTTTCATACACCACTACTAAGGGGGACACGGCCAATCAGTCTTCGATAGCCCCGTTTCGACCAGTGAGAACTGTTGATTGATGTGAAACTACTCATATCAGTTAGTCAGTAGTACATTTCGCCAACTGTCTCATCTAGCATGCACCTTACATGAAAAAAAGTGTTACAACAGAACTCACTTAACAACTTAGTAACATTAACTAATAGGCCGTTTCATGCTTAGTTTTCCTTGTTACTAATCTTCTTTACATAATTTCAAATCCTACGATTAACCCCAATGGAAATGTTTTAAAGATGTACATGTTCGTTGAAATCTTAGTGACTGACTGACAGTCCCAAATTGTATCCAATATGCACACAGTCTTTTACAGGATAAAGTAGTTCTCAATTATTTTTTTGGTGTCGAATTTTGTAAAAATGAAGAAAAATAACTGTAATCCACTGAAAGATGTGATTGGTTAATTTAGTATCAAGTATGGAGTGAGTAGATCAAATGTTATGTTGATGTGTAATTGTTACCATATCTGTATTGTGTTTGTATGTCTGCGTGCTCTCGTATGTGTTCTCAACTGCATCGCAAACCCTCTGAATATATATGTAAAGCAGGGTTAAAGCGTAGGCTTTTTTCCCAACAAAAAAGTAGTGACAGTATAAATTCGAAAGCGAAAATTACAAATTTCGCCTCGATTATTAATCTATTCAAAGAAGCAGAGAGTTGAAAGGCAGCATTCAAATCATTTACACATTTATTTTCATAATTATCTACTTATAAGACATCTGGAAAGAATATTAAATCATCAGTTGAAAATCAGTCGTGAATCGCCGCCAGGATCTACTTCAAGTAAGTAGTGATAAGATGTGTTTCTACTTATTCACCTGTTTGCGAGTAGTATGTTAACGCCGGATTAATATTTGTTATTTAAAAGTGTACTGTAAATAAACAGCAATCAGATAGTAAATGGAGGCGTTGTGTTTATAGTTTGGTGTTTTTTGGAATTTGAGGCCATTTCCAGTAGGTTTCATCATCACTATGGGTCAGTGCCCATTTGTCTGTGGACTGACATTTGATGGTTGGTGTGCCATGCTTCTGGAAGCGCTCCGGCAGTTTCTTAAGACTGCTTATTGTTTTTCAAATTTCCGCATAGTCTCTATCGAAGTTCGCCTTATGCTCATCTATATGTTTCCATATGCCATGTCATGTGACTGGAAGTCTGTGGCCTATATTCGATGCCGACTAGTTGACATAGGGACGTCATTTTGTCTACTTTGCATACTGGAACCTTTAGTTTGGTTGGCTTATGTTCCATACTGTTACTGAATAGCTGAAGTAAACGCATGATGGTTCTTAAAACATGTTTTTAATACATGGTAAAATGACTCGTTTTGTCGGTCGAGGTAATTTCTTATGTGTGATCCGTTGATGAGCATTACTTGATGAAGTTTATTGAACGGTCATTGACTGTGAACACCACTGTACTGCATCTGACCAAATCAATCAGTGCGTGAAATATAAAAGCAGGGTAAGAACAAGAAATTTTATCAACTTTCTCGAGATGAGCATCGTTTACTTTCATTTTCTTGAATGTAAGAGGGAAATGTCTGTAAGAGGAGGGTGATTCCAAGAGACTTTCACTCGAACTGGAACTGACTGAAGACAGAGATTTCATGTACTGGCTTGGGATACCTGAGGATTTTGTCTTCAGACCAAAGTAACATTTTCTAGTTCGAAAATGAAGGTGACTAATTTTAATACCCCAAAACTAAGTTGGAGATAAACATTTTTGGTCAGACTATTGTGTCGAACCTACTTAACAAACCAATTTGGTCAATGGATTGTGTCTAATGACTGTGAGGTCAAATCCTGCTGGTCAAACTACACAATCGGGATCACTTAGGGTAGCACAGTATAGAAATCTGGCAAACACAGATTAGTAGACTGTGATAGGATTTAGAAAAACCAGAAAAGAGCGCATCCATAGTCATGCACGCCGTCTGACAAAATCGAACAATACCATAGTTAGGTGATGAGAATGGGATTTATAACTGAAGTTTTGTTTATCAAATCGACGCTTGGCATATGTAGTAGCAATGACATAACATCAACTCCGGTTATGTGGAAAATTTTATCACCAATTAAATCAAAGAAGAAGGTATGATAACATCTTGAACTGGTTATGCGAACTATATTGTGCTCGAAACATCACCCAGTAAATAATACTGTTTCACTGTGTGTAGAGTATATAAAACAGGCATCTACTTTTCAAACTCGAAACGTGTAAAAGTTGCTAACTGATAATTATCATCTACAGTTCATTAAAAAATTTGTAAGAACGCATAAGAAAAGAAATAATAACAATTATACGAGTAGAGAGGAGTTTATAGCCTGTTGTACTGTGTTACAATATGAAGAAGGTACATTAGAAACCTTCCTTAGGGTTCTCACCAAGGCTGGAATTAAAGGTGGGCATTTAATAAACCTACAAACTCACGCACAGATAAGCTTTGTCGACTTAACGACCCAATAGATCCAATTAAGGGAAATAATCTAATACCGAATTTCATTCAATGTCTGTCAGGTCAAATACACAGCTCACACTAGCCGGTTGGGGTCAGTTAGATTGCCGGAATGTAGGAATTCAAAGCAATTAGTTCCTTCTGTATAAACTTGAACAAAGCAACAAGAAGACTTAAATCGTCTCGACCGTGTAATATGTTACCATGCATCATATTTTCAACAAGCTGACCTCAATAAAAATCAATTCGAGCGAAAAACATACTGCATATAGAACTTGGTTTCAGAGCTGAATTCATCAGGGGAGAAGTAATGTGATGTTAAATTGTTTTCAAACACATAAAAGTGGTTTAAACTCCTCCTATACCTAAGGACTGAACAAACGTAAGGATCTATTCCCAAACCCCTTTCTAGACAGGTGTAAAGCACGTAGATGTGTCTATCGTGTGACCACTCAAAAAGATATGTTTCATGACCAAAAAGCTTGGGAGTCTGCTACCAATGTTATGGGCGATTCAAGTGATTCAATTTCTTTCTGAAGCCTCTTTGAAATATGCTCTTGGGCCGTTACTTGCATGGATGTATGAGTCCATCCTATCTATATGTTACCACATGCAGATTTGAATTGGGAGATGCCATAGGACTTGACGTTTCCGTTCATATGCTCTAAGGTTTTGGAAGAATATGCAGGCTTAGTCGAACCCTGGGTCCATAGTAAATCCTTCTAACGCCAGCGTTAAGTAAGTAAGTTGAGGATTGTTTTAAGAGTCGATTTGCACGTAAGACTTGTGAAGACATCTTTCTTCGGGACAAGGTAAAGAGCTAGTTCTCACGCTCTGGCTACTATGTGCCGGCTAATAAATTTAGCGAAATATAAAATGACAGACTCTAATAGGATGAATAATCATTAAAAAAATCCTCACCATTTGCAATATACGCAGTGACACAGAACCACACAAACAATATGAAGGATAAAACCAGTGTATTTAAGTCTAGTGTTCAACTAAATGGAGAAAGAGATTGATTACTGAATCTTTTTTCATCATATCTACACGCAACATGTGTAACAGGAATGATGCAACATCTGTAATAGAGATTTGAAAAATTTTACTACTATAAACCACTTCACCTAATTGTGGAGTTTTATCAGCCCGAACGGGACGGCTGCTGACGAAAACTCAGCTCGGATACAGAAGCTCCATTTGGCATTTTCCAACCTATGTCATCTGTGGCGCCAGCTGGTTAGGTATCCGACTAGCTATCAGACGACAAATATACTGCGCCGCAGTTCGTCCTGTCTTGTTATATGGCTGTGAGACATGGCCGTTAGAAAGTAGACGGCATGAAGTAGTAACAGATTTTTTGATCACACATGTCTTAATGGCATTGCTGGCGTTTGGTGGAATCACCGTGTGCGCAATTTTTAAGTCAGGCTGATGGTACGAGGCAATGGAAGCAATTTGACTTATGAGGCTGTGAACTTTAGCTGACTGAGACGGTTTGAACGTGTAGTGCGCATACTGAGCCACTGCCTACCTAGACTTGGCATGCTAGCTAGGGGAAGTTGGATTACGTCGGAAGAGGGTTTGAAGTAGCCAGAGTATGGAGTAGAACCGGTCAATAAAGACTCTAACTGTTGATATGAGTCGTGTGGGGAGATGTAGACTACCGTAAGACGAAAGGAATAAGTGGGTGAGAACTCTTGGTGATATGGTTGAAAACCTGTCACAATAGCGTAGGTGTATTCACTCCCTGAAATCTTCTAAAGCTTGAATATTTGGACTAACCTTCATCTTCAAAATGTTGTTTACTCTCTCACAATACTGTCTACTTTAATGTCAACTTTCTTCTATCCACTCTTTCTTTAAAAGCTACTTTGAATCGATGCACTTCTGTGTGCATGGTTTCATTTTGGTTCTCTCTAACTATCCTGACAACTACTGAAAACAATAGTTTTCCATATCAAACTATTAATAACAAGCTAAAATCTTCACATACACTTAAATCAAGTGATTAGGCAACCATTGACCTGAAAAGACAAAACAAGATAACACTTCTCTTGCATAATCCCAACACAACAAATAATGACAAAGGTTGGGTCTAAGATAGGCGGAATGAAGTGGTTGTTGATTAAGATGAAAAAGGTTGGACAACTAATACACTTATTAGGATTTGCGCTAGTTAAGTACGTATACGATGAGTAGTGCTCGGAAAGCATGCTCGATTGTGTGTGAAATCAAATGTACACTTTAAGTGGATGAATTAATGATGCTAAACGTACTATGAAAATGTCACGAACATCAACAAGAATAAGTATGCAGGCATACTGAGATTTATGTACTTTGAGGCTGAAGCAAGTGAATCAGATGCTGAATGAAGACCTTGGTGAATGTTAGTCATGCTATATCGTGAAATAACAGAGGTTAGAAATTTCAAGCACTGGATTTCGAGTCAGTGGCTCAACGGCGTGTTGGCTGCGGAACCTGAAGGCCGTGGGTTCGATTATTTAGAAAGGGGTTGGGGGGTGTATTATATTGAGGAGTACCATACCAGGACAAAACAGCTATTCAGTGCTCCCAGGTTCTCAATATTTCTCCAACTGATGTCATTCCATGAGTTAGATCAACCTCATATTCCAAAGAGTTTGTGATCAAAGGGTGTAAAAGTCTTTGGCCTCCCAACTGACAGGTCTCATGAAGTCGGTATCCAGAACCAGTTTAAATTAAATGGAACGGACAAACAAGATTACCATGAGATATCGCACTGAGGCCATAAATTCAAGTTGCCATACACTTTACTGTGGCAATTAACGAATAAGTGGACAGAAAAGGAATGAAGGAAAAGCGATTTAAAGATGCAGATTGGTGAAAATACTCAAGGTTACCAGCCAGACAGTCTGCACTTCCCTACACAAATCAGATGAACAGCCAGAGACTTAATGGCTTGATATCACTATTTCTTGATCTGATCACCCTCAGCCTTACTTCTTTCAACCTAATCCAACTTTATCTACCATTTAGCATAATTAATAAACAGTTGAATTGGTAATTGATGCGTTTTCACGGAAGCCGTTGCCATAAAATGACTACAAATGAAGTTATGTTTCAGAGAATAGAAGTAGTATCAACATTGCCAATCCATTCACCGATATTGTATGCTACATTTCATGCATATCTCGAATACTTTTAAGTCACACATTCCTGATAAAGGAAAATGGTCTTATCCCGATAGGAACAACATACCTCTTCACTGGGGTACAATCGTCAGCTAGATGCGTTTGCACTCCCGTGAGGGATTTTCTTCCCACTGAGAATTGAACCCAGTATCAATCGCCTTAAACGCCAAAGCACTATCCACTAGCTACTAGCGAATAAATTACAACATAATGAATAATTAGGCAGTGAAGAGCCATCCACAGAGAGGCCCATCTGCCTACAAAATTCGAGCATGTCGATCCATATAAAAATTAACTGGAAATTACAAATAGATTTAAGTTTTAAGAATATCTAAGTTCACTGAAAACCGAAAAAAGCTTGAAGAACGAGAAATATATGCTTTCAACGACCTTGATATTTTCTGCACTTGTCTAGAAAGATATTTAGTCAATGAGAAATTCACACATTATGATCACTTGATTTTTCGATAATGTTTGGCGTGCAGCGATTGGTTGTAAAGACTTGCAGTGAAATTTGAGGCTTCGTAAAAATAACAAAGCCACTGAGTAATACGATGGTTTATTTATTTATCATTTATTCATTACATCACACAGAAGTCTTTTTGTTTAACCAGAAATCTTTTAAACAGATAATCATCAAGTTGTATTAAGGAAGCATTAGTGATCACGTATGTTTCATAATGTTGTAATGAAGTGTAACTGCTTTGCATGGGTTTCGTAGGTCGTCACAAGTAGATAGTTCGTATGTGAGCTTCTTCTTCTTCTTCTTCGGGATACTGAGACTGATTAGCATCATCAGAGTGAATTCAGAAGATTGTCACTACCCTTGCTTATTTCCCCATATTCACCCACTTCAACCTTTATGAAGGTTACCGGTGAAAATCTCATTGTAAACATTGTTTAACTTGCGAGTTTACCTAAAAGTATTCAAGAACTCCTAGGTGTTTTACAAGCTTTGAGGTTTCCTCCTGAACGTTTCTTCAACAGGCTAGCTGGCTTCATCAACATTTATTTATCTGAGAAGTAAATGGTAGCAGAAGGTTTCTATAGTATCCCGATAAACCTCGCTAAAGAACTCCGACAAGACGGAACTTGGAGTCAGTTAAGAATGTTTTCTAAAACTGGTCATTGGAAGACAAAGTTATTTCATCTCATCTTACTGGGAAGTGAGGCGTCATCACGCGTGCACCGATATTCTGTTATTATTATTACTCCAGGATGTGTTGTCAACTGAAACAACAACATAACCTCATTTTAAGTAAACAAACTTGACACAGAATTGCTCCCAGTCTTTTTCGAGTTAGGAATTAAATGAAAAGAGAAAAAAAAAAAAGAAATGAAATGAAATTAGTCAATTCCTGCGTTTATTATTATTTCTTATCAATAGACAGTTAAATCGCTAGATTGCTACAGCTTTCTTTCACCATATCGACAGAAATTCATCTCTCAAAATGTCCAGTAATTCAAATAGAAGGTTTGTGAGAATCTACTTTCTGGTCGATTTCAAGTTGGTTATTCATCACAAACTGATTGACAACAATTGCCAAAGCATTGGATAGATAGCAGCTGTTTTGTTTAACTACGACGGGACTCCTCGGCAGTTTGCGCTCACGACAGAGCCTGTGATCAAGTTTTGATCAGAGGATTTGTATTCATTTCTTTAAGTACATCATGTTGAGTCAGCGTTCTCTGAGCTTTGGTACTTCTCTTTATCGTGAACGTTTCATAACCACACTTGGTGACTTCATCAACAGTTACTTCATATAAAAGGTGAAGCATTTTCACGTCGCATGACTTTTAACAAAGAATATTGGTGATTTTACAATGCAGCCAGTAAGTTAGAAGACTCATCATTGTGAATCGCTTTGATAGATCTTGGCCGATCAAAGAAAGTTCTCAGTAAACCGTGTTCAACCTCGGCTTCGTGTCTGCCAAGGGGACTGACATCCCCTTTAAGATTCGCAGTTGCAGACACACCTCACCGATAGGTGCGAACAAGCACTAAAATCTAGGTCGACCACGGATTTCTGCCGACTGACTTCAGCTAGTCAATATGACACTTTATTTTACACAATCTTCACCAGTTGCCTGGAACTTGAAACAAATCAATAATCACTGTAAATATTTCTATCATATATACCTTAAGTGAAAATTTTTTTTAATGTTCTAAAGATCTCAAGAGGAAGAAAACATATTTCAGTTCACAAAACAAAGAAACTTAGAATGGTGGGAAAAATCAGTCAAACTAGAGACAGGCAAGCAAACTCAAGAAAAAATGAGGATTGTTCTTGGGAATAACCTAGCTACGCTTACATGCAAAAGTTGAAACAGTTATGAAATCATGTGAACATCAGCATCTAAGCATGAATTCTCTAGTAATGTGGATAGGGGACTGACGTATGCAAAACTTAGTTACGCTGCTTATCTGCTTATTTATTGAGGTTAAAGTCGAATTATGGAAGTTGTGTGAAATTTTGTACAAATAGTTTTCTTATTGATTTACTTTTGCACATACTACTCAATAGATCTACTCATTAAAGTAGACTGGTAGTATACAGAAATCCGGTATACAATTTAAAGATTCGTTACTAGGTGATTCAAAGATTGGGAATGGCAAATAAATCGTTTGTAAGAGTTTAATTAAGCATTCAACCTTCTTGAAACAGGGATTTGTTCTAGGTTTGTACAAGTAAAATGAGTGAAGACATATGCTACTAACGCTGCTACAACTCACACTACTACTAAGGAACACAAATCCCACTGAATCTGCTGAGCATTTTATTTAGTAGAGGGGACTGGTTATGGCAATTCCATTCGCTGAATGGTTCATGAGTTTACCGTGAAACTTGAACGCTGTGAATTTGATCCCTGGCTGAGTCATGGGTGCGTACTGCTGAGAAATCGCCTACTAGTGGAACGAAACAGCTACTTCCCAATGCTCTCCGGTTTGCAATGTTTCTCTGAAAGATGCCAGTCAGTTCGTGATGAATACTACCGTTTGCAAGTAGTCAGTGCTTAGGTATGCCTTTCCACGCACCTTCTGCACATCACCTTTTCATCTAATATTGTATGTTCTTTCTCGCTTCAGTTCTGTCCTGTCACATCGAGCTGACGAGTCTTTTATATGACGAACCGTCTTTGTCCTGGATTCCACTGCTAGCCACTACTAAATTGAATTGAGAGGGAATATTTAAGCATCCTTACAGGAGCCTGTTTGCCAATACAGGCAGGTAAATTCGACGAAATCAACGGCGGAATAATACAAGTAACAACACTGGAACTATACCCGTGCCATAAGAAGTGACTGTCATGACTTGGTAACCTGGTGGATAATGCACTGTCATTTGAAGCGGTTGGTCCCTGGTTCGAGTCTTAGTGGGAACAACATCACTCATCATTGTGAGGCAGTTACATCCAGCTGACAAGTCTCACATAAGAAGAACCACTTGTGTCATGAATTCCACTGCTAGCCACTAGCCACCATTTCTACAAAACTTTGGATTCCCGTAGGAGATCAAAGAGGTGGTATATATGATATGCTGACAACCTGTTGAGATGTGATGGATGGAAATACTTATTCTTGACAGACAATTATCCTAAATCTGTTCATCTGTCAAAAATTCTCATCTTATTTCTCCCCAAGGAATTTTACTTGTTTGATGATGTTGCCTGTCTCTTTAGGGAAGTGGCAAGAAAAGATTTATCCACCATTTTAGATTCATTCCTCTGGTGCACATTCATCTCATCTGTCAGCTGTGATACATTCGTACTGAATGTTTTTTCAGTGGCTTCGTCCGTAAAAGGCAATGACTGGCAGTTAACTGAACTAAACTATGCGGAATAACAGACTGTCGGACAAGCATGCTTACCGAACACATTCCTTTCATTATTCAAATTGTATTTCCAGACAATATCCAACATGGAATGACATGATTTAGAGAGTCACTGAGAATCTTTGCAGCACTGGACAGCTGTGTACGTTGATGACCGTCAGACATCCCTGGAGGCTAAGTCGTCACTTAGCCAATCGGTGGGAACCAATGATTCCGAATGTTTCTGCTTATGTCAATTTGCGGCACAGAATGCATTTGTGAATGCCCATCCTTACAACTGACTTTATCAACCTCATTAGTCACAACTTTTCATTGGAACTACAAGAATTCCTTCTCGAAGTATTTCACTACTGAGCACTGCTGAGTGTTCCATACTACTAGGAAGAATTACCTTTCCAGGTGAGAGGAAATCGAAATCAGCATTTTAAGTCATCAGCCTCTAATGTAGAATTCAAATATTTCACCCTTGTTTCACACTGCAGTGCGGACTGAAAAAACCGTATTGGTCAATTTTATCCTTCAGCTGATCAATCAAAATAAGTACCCAACTCGGGACCTAGTGGCTTCATTTTCTGAGGAAAAACTGTATGTCAGTGATATATATGATATTTAAAGACTGCAATTCCTGGGGAATGGTGATTTCTTAACAAACATTGAAAGCTAATTGATCATTTCAGCAATTCGTAGGGTGGCCTTTAAAGTCACTCCCTGTTGCTTGGGTCATTAGTCAAGCCTGACTTAACCGGAGTGACTTTAAAGGCCACCCTAGCCGCTGCTGTGATAAGCAGTCACGTCTCTCTGTTCCATGAAATGCTAACGTCCCAGCCAAAATTCCTAGATCTGACTGGTTAATTCAGCAGTTTCTAGGCTAATGGTCTTTAAACACACCTTAGCCGATTGACTTTAAAAGCCACCTTACCAACTATTGAACTGACAGATTGACTTTAACTATTGATAGGAAATCACTTTTCCAGACGAAGGACAGAAAGCCAATTGGACATTTTAATGGCCTTCAAAGTCACTTTGGTTTTGAATAACTTTAAAGGCCACCCTAGCAGTTGAAGAGATGACCAGTTACGGTTCTCTACTTTGTGGAAAGCTGACATCTCAACCAAAGTACTTAAACTTGGTTGGTTATTTCAGTTCTTGAGGTGGCCTTTAAAGTTATTCCAGTCATTAGTCCGCGATAGAAAAGATTAAAATCACCAGTTTGGTTTCCCTATTTCGAGTCACTTTAAACAGCAGCCTAAGCAACAGCTAAATTAACCAATAAATCTGAGCATTTTGACTGGAAAAGGTGTTTTTCATAAAACAAAGAAAAGCAATTGGGTATGTCAGCCGTTCTTAATGTGGCTTTTGAGGTCACCCACCTATTTCGGCTGGAAAGGCTGGTTTTTATTAAAAAGAGGGAGTCTAATCGGAGATTTCAGTGGTTGCTACGGTGGCCCTTAAAGTCAGGCCTCAGTCGATTGACTGTAATATTGATTTTAAAGGCTATACTACTAACTAATGAGATGACCAACCAGGATTCTTCATTTTTGTTTGGAAAAGTACTTCCTTATAAATTAAAGGAATGTAATTGGCTACCTCATTAGTTGTGGCGCTGGCCTTTAAAGTCACTTTTCCAGCCAAAATAGAGAAACCAAATGGTCATTTAAGTCACTTCTAGGATGGAATTTCTAGTCACTCTGAGTTTCGATGATTTTCAAAGCCACACTGAAGATAAGATTAAGCACGATTTTTTATTTTATGGAAAGCTGACATCCTAGCCAAAATACTTAAACATAGATGGTTATTTCAGCAGTTCTTGAGGTGATCTTTAAAGTCAATTGCCTCTTTAGTTCACGCTAAACAAGATTAAAATCTTTAGCTAGGTTTCTTTATTTCAAGAGAATTTAAGGACCACCCTAGTAACCCCAAAATTAGCCAATCAGGTTTCAGAATTTTGAGTGAGAAAGTAACTTTTCGTGAAATAAAAAAACGCGATCGGTTATCTCAACAGCTGTTGTAGGCTGCCTTTAAAGTCACCCGTCTATTTCGTCTTGAAAGGCTGCTTTTTATTTTTAAAAAGTCTTGTCGGATATTTCAGTAGTTGTTAGAGTGACCATTTGTGTTATTGTAAGAATCGACTAGATTAATAAGTCCTTTGGTGGAAACTAGTATCTAAAATTACTTTTTCACATAGTTTGCTTTTAGAATCCAGCCGTCCCAGGTAATTGGTTTGCCTTTGCCATAGTTTAACCTAATGTGTTAATTGGACCTCCGCATCCAAGTATACTGAGTCCACATATGTGTACGAAATGCTTCGATATGTTCTGATTTCAACGTGATAAACGTGTCGTCCACACATCTCGGTCATGCCTAGTTTGGTGGCGGCAGGCTTGAATGCCTGTCTAAAGCAGTAGGCTTCTAAATGTCCATAAAAATATATCTGCTGCTACACTCAGGGATATTTGCTGTCTCTATGGTTACTCCTTGTAAACGAATATCGAAGACTGTTCTAGAAATCAGGGATAGTTGCATGCGTACAGTAGTTTCTTCTTTTTCTACTAGTACTTTGGTGGTCCTAAGTGTGTCAGATGGTCTTTAGCGAGGAGTTCATTGTCTGATAACCGGTGGGTACGACACAATTTCATTATTATTTCACGCTTCCACGCGCATTTTCTTGTTCTTTATTGCTCTTCCACTTGTGCCTTCAATCTATTTCAGCAACCTACCTACCCTTCACTTCTGAATGAAATCCACTTTCAGTTCCCATGCTAATGGATATCATCTGTTCACACTCTTCGTCTTCTTTTTCTTATTGACATAGTGGTGTCTTTCTCTAAGAGATCATGTGATTTTCGCAACTTTTCACAGAGACCAGAGTTTCTAGAGATTTTCTTTTTCAACTTTCATGCCATAAATATTTTCATTTATAACTTACCTACCTACTTACCTATCCGCATACCTCCCTCCCCACCTACTTACTTACCTACCTGAACAACTGTCTCTATTTCCGGTGGTTTCCCTGATCCTGCATTCATGTTCTCCTCCGCTTTGCGATACTATATGTGCTTTGTTACATGAAACCTATTCACTATGGTAACAGTTTACCATGTTTTACTGATTACGGTCTTGTATCAAAGTGTTTAGGTAAACAAAGAGAAATCAATTCTCTTAGTCAATACGTGACCAATAATCACTTTCTGATTCGAGACTGGATGTCTGCGTATTCAGGTTGTCTATACATCGAACCCTAACACCTTAATTTACGCAACAGACAGTGTTTCATCAGCGTTTATGGTCACGTTCTACCTCCGTGAATAAGGCAGAGATGAAAACATTTTGGGAAAGTATCTCAGTCACGGTACTGTTTTAAACCAATGTCCAGTGCTTAGCTAGTAAGTCTTTATGGCAGGTAGTGATACACACAAGTTGTTTAGAAGACGGGTTCATTAAACTCTAAGAGGCTGAGAGAGGCTACCAAGTCGACTCACGCTACATACACTAAGCCCCACTTGAATCTTGTCTTATCTTGTGTCGCCCTCATAAAGATTAGTCCAGGAAGGCAGTCCGACAGAAAATATTTCAACGCTATCTAAACTTATTTTCATCAGTTAGGGGTTTCATGAGGAGACCAAAAGTTAGGTTTTAAGGAAACTACCATTTCTCAAATCAAAATGTACACAAAATAACTTTTTAATTTTTTAGATTGGTAAACATTAGAGACTGATTGATATCAGTTAGAGAACCACTGAAAACCCTGAGGGCACAAGTTTCATCCTATTATCGGGATGTGTTCGAAATAACTTACTGTCTGCTGAACATTAGTAAAGAACTTCAAGATAAGATTTTCCATATTTCGAGTCAGAAGTTATCACCAGCAAGGTAAGCCGAGTCGGATGTGACGACACGTAGTCAACGACGGCATTAAATCAACATCGTGTTATGTAATGAATTGACGGAAGTAGGAAAAAGTTGATCTTTGGATTTCGGCCTAGTAGCTGGATGTAAACCTACTCAGTGGTTTTGACTCCTGGCGGGATAATAGGAGCGTACGTGTGACGAATCCCACACTGATGAGACGAAACAGCAGTCCTCAGGTTTCCAGTAGTGCTTCTCCAACTGATACAAGCTTTTGGAGGAAAAAAAGGAGTGTACAAGAAAATTCATCCTCCACTGTTGTATATCACAACTAGAATTTCGTTTAAACAAGTAAGGCAAAAGGAGAAGAATGTTTTTTTTCGAAAAAAACTATTTAGTTGCAGAACTGGAAAATTCAGGAGAAATGTTTAGTTGTGCAGGTGTTTAATTTTGACTGCATATAGTCAAACTGAAACACTGACATAAAATTAAAGCAATCCGTAGCAATAATTTATTAATAAATGTGTTGCATTATTAGTGCATGTTTGTGCAAAACTCTGTGTTTGAGGTGTGAGTAGGGAGTTGCCAGCTTTGGTACAACTTCTCTGGTGTATCCAGTGTGGAAACATCCGAATAGCAGTTGAAGTTTATAGGCTATTTATCACTTAACGTAGATGAGAACCATTACCGACTCTGTGAATGACTTGATTGTGGCTAGCAGTGGGATCCAAGAGACAAGCTAATTGTCCTGTTTAAAATCAGCTAGTCAGTTAGAAGTAGCTGCCTGCTTCACAGTGAAGAGTGATATTGTTCCCAATGGGGAACGAAACCACTGTCCAACGCTCCAAACGCCTAACCGTTATCCGCTATGCGACTGAAGCTCGATGGCTAGGATTCAGAAGGTCCCTTTGACTTTTTCTAAATTGCGTCACCTGGACACCGACTGCAGAGATATCTGACTATCTATCCCGCTTTGCAACCGTGGAAGATGGCCAATGAAAGTAGAAGATATGAACCAGTTAAAGGGTTGGGGTCCCACATATCTTCGTTCCATTCCACGCGTTTGATGGAAACACCGTGTGAACAATGTTGAGGTCAGGCGAAGACTACTAGACAAGACAAGCAAGTCGGTTGATGAAATTGTGAACCTTAATCGAATGAGATAGCTTGGACATGTGTTGCACATGTTGATCCGCCGCCATCTTTCTTGAGGTGCCATCATGGTGTGGGAAGTTGGATACGGTTAGAAGAGAGTTTAAGGTGGCCAGATCAAACTAAACCTGTCACCAACCAATGAAGTCTCTTACTTTTGGTCTGAGCCGTGTGGAGCGATTAAGACTGCCTGACTGGCTTCCGTGAGACAAAAGGAATCAGTGGTTGAAGGCTATTGGTGAAATAACTGAAAATCGGTGACAGTGGCACAGATGTATTTACTCCTTGACGTCTTCTAAGGCTTGAATATTTGTACGAACCCCTATCTTCAAACTGTTCATTCTCTCACACAACTTTGTCTACTTTGATATCAATCTTTTTCTACCCACTTGTTCTTTGAATGCGTCTGTGAAGTGTATTAACTTGAGCCGATGCACAGTTGTGCGATGTTGTACATTTATTTCGTGAGTCAGTCAGACAGTCATTTTGTCTTGAGCAACACTTTGGCGTTTGAAGCGATGGTTACTAGTTTTGAATCCCAGGGGGAACAATTTCACTACCCGCCTGGTTGCAAGTACATCCAGCTGACAAATCCTAAATCTAACTAAGCACATATGTCCTTGATTCCACTGGTAGTCACTGAGATGAGTAAAACATTAGCTGTAGGAAATGTGAACGTGAACTGTGAAATATGTGAAGTATATTTGCAAAAAATTGATCATCCTATTTAGGATATACCAGTCCATTCAAATCAGCTAGTTAGCCAGATTCCATTAGTACGAAAAATTCGTCTCCTCTGTGAGCTGTATTTGTCCGGGTACACGACGGTCGATGCACTTAGCACCGAAATGAAATGATGATTTCCCGGCAATTAGATCACTTTGTGTGTTACTAGCCAAATCTAACTTCAGACCAGCCTGGGAGATTCGTAAGTTCTCATGCTATTCAGTAGCATATTTTGATGCTTTTAAGTATTAGCCTGGTGAAGAGTATTTTCGAAAATAACTTAAGTGTGCATGTATGTGTGTGGATTAACCGCCATCTAGGAGCCTTATTCAACTCTGCACCGAAGCGATTTCCAGCGTATATACTCACAATGAAATACTTAAATCCAGAACTGATATTACTAATCTGCATTGACTTACTATTGGCATCATTATGATAAGAGAGACTAAACAGTGTTGATTTAAATTATAGATAGTGGTTCGTAGTGGAAACCAGTTTGACGCACGTTTCCTCCTATTTGGGACTCGTCACCTGAATGTACCTGCTTCCCAGTGAATGATACTCTTTCCACCGAGACTTAAAACTCTTACTCATTGTTTTAAACGCCAGAGTTCTTTATCCACTAGGACACTGAGGAAATGATAGCCACCTCTTGTGCAACGGTGTCAGGGGATTTTGTCTCCAGTTGGACTCGAGCCCAGTACCCATCGTATCAGTTTATTCAATTTATTTTTCATCGTTATCTTCCAGTGAAGAAGTGAATCCAGGGCTGATGACAACACCAAGAACTCAAAAATGAATGCTTCTTTGGTTTTTGTTGTTGTTGCTGCTGCTTAAGCTTATGCTGTCGGCAAACTAGGAAAAAGAAATCCGATGTGATTCCAGTAGATGATAATAGGAAATACGTGAAACTATAATAACGCCAACTGGGATACGTGGACTGGATAAGAATAGTGACTGTTCTCCCTCAGAATCATATATTTCAATCAGCTGCGAAAATCAGAGGGTAAAGACCGGTCTGTGACTGTAAGACAACATTATTAGACAATACAGAAACCACTTATATACAGAAAATAAAGCCATTGGGTCCCAAGTTGGATACTTATTTTGATTAGCAGGCTGAAGGACAGAATTGTTAAATAAGGTTTTCTCATCCACACACTAACACCAAACCAAGGCTATAATCCCAAACTTCTTCTTTGGAAGCTGATGACCATGAGAGCTGATTTCTATTTAGGCTGTGTACTATTTGAATATTAGACACCTGAAGACCAGAAGTGAGAAGAATATGTGTGCCCACACTGCACATGCACGCACATATACCTATGTGTATATCTACAGTAGAGAACCATAGATGGAGGGGTAATCGGCAGAAAAGAGAGATAGAAACTTTCTTTCGCCTAATTTAACGTTATCATTATCACAAGTAACTTTAGCTAAATGAAAATAGCGACAAAAGGCGCTGATAAATACAATAACGTAGGAAGAAAGAAGATTTATTTACTGCTTACACAGTTCACTTTATAAAAATAAACCAGCTTTATCTCTTTTGAAAAACTCACGTTGAAATTTTCTCTCATGAATATTTCACGCGTGATCTCCGTCTCATATGATTTTTAAATATTCAGAGTTTTCAATTATGTCGGAGTTAATGACAGTTATTTTAAACGAAGAGTATTGATCGCGAAGAAATTCTTATCAGGTTCTTCAGCTGTTTATAAAGTCAAGTTGCACAGGGTGTGAGACAAATCCATTGTCGAAATCGAATATGGCTTAGGCAGCTTGTCAGTGTTATGAGGACTTGAATACACATGCCAATACTGTGATGTGATGCCGAAAGCAAAACGAACAATAGATAAGGAAGACGGGAGTAACCATTATTTTACTGAGAGGTTCACGAAGGAATAACCACTGGCTATGTTTCTTCTGAATGTAGACTTCAAGTTTGACTAGTCTTATTGCTCCACTCTCAGCTTTTTTGAGCAGGTGTTGAAAACGCAAACGCGGTAATGTTTTTGGAACTTCTATGTGATCCCTTTTGTCTATCAAATAGGCTGAGATAGAACGTACTTCTTACCAGTGTCACTTTATTTTTTCTAAAACCAAACCCCCAAGTGTTCTCGAATCCCGACACACCCGTCTAATCGTAGGCCAGTCTCCGTAACTTGTTTCACTGAGGAGTTCGGATAAAATAGGGCATCGTTTAATGTTTTTACAATTCACGTCTGAATAAGTTATTTCTGCAAGGTATTAAAGAGCCTAACACCGAAATTTCTAGATAATGTCGTTAATTTCACCGAGAAATACTTCTCTAAATTCCTCTATCTTTACGCCTTAACTAAGTGAGATTGTTTACCTTGAAATCTCAATATATAATCATAAGTTCACATTTATGTAAATCTGAGTTACATTTTTGTTTTTCTTTCCCTACAGGACTCTGACTAAAAGTTAGCAAAAAACAATCCCAGAACAATAATAATTTGAGCGAACAATCGTTTTCAATAACTTCTTCAGGCTCTACAGTTATATATCCGTGAGAATAAATGAAATACAATAGCCGAAATAAGGCATGACGTACAATTTTACTGTATTGAGACAGTCAGTGTTATGGATGAATGGAGATCAAATCGAATGGAATGGAATGGAATGGTGGAATGGTAATCAGTTTAATGCGTTAGGATAGGTTACCAATGATGGCCGTTTCAATGTGCATTTAGGAGTTCAACTGCTCCTGTGGAGCTGGTTGCATAGGCCATACTCAAAGGGCTCTATCCACGCACGCTCGTGAACATGTACCAGCTTGGTTAGGGAAAGGAATGATAAAGAGCATTAACAGTGCAGTCCTCTCATATCTAGTAGATACCGCACATCAGATTAAGGTAGGTCAGGCCTTTTCTGTGATATATCGTATCCCTTTCAATCTCCCTAATGGTGCACGACTACGCATCTTATCCATAGCCAGAGCCATGGGTACTGATGCAAGAAAACCAGATCTATGTGTTCAGAAGAAATACGTACATCCACTTTGTTCACCTTGACCCACAAAAGGGTCGACGCGTTCTTTATGAACTTTCCTATTACAAATTGCACATTTTAACCCCCCATCCCTTTCTGCTATATTATCATTACTTTGATGAACACTCATTTTTTTATGTTATTAGTTTTACACCCTTCTTTATTCATGCCACAACCTGTAGTCATTTTCAGCTGTGACGTAATATTTACCATTGGCTATTCTCTATTTCGTCATAGTATTCACACGATTTTCACCGCACCTGAATATAACTCATCGCTACATAATTATTATTTGAAACTTAGCAAACAAACACACACATTTATGTCAAGTAAATGTATATAAATGAATCATCATTTGTAGATTTTGTCTCCTCATTTCGTAACTGTACTGTCAATATTGATTTCATTGCGCAACTAACACACTAGACTGATAACAGTTCCACCATTCCATTCGATTTGATCTCCATTCATCCATAACACTGACTGTCTCAATACAGTAAAATTGTACGTCATGCCTTATTTCGGCTATTGTATTTCATTTATTCTCACGGATATATAACTGTAGAGCCTGAAGAAGTTATTGAAAACGATTGTTCGCTCAAATTATTATTGTTCTGAATAATCTATGGGGATGTTTAAAAACAATTTAGCAAAGAAAATCTCTCCGACGAATTATTTCCAAAAGCTGTCCACTACAAGTTCATGGAACATGGTCAACAAAGTCACAAGGTGACTATGCCCAGGAGGTCAACTCAAGGTCATCATACAGTTGCCAATAGAATTACAATAAATTAAGAAATAAATAAAATGGTTCAGGGAGATCGTGATCAATGTAAACAAAGACACTGAACATACGTCGTTTGAACACAAAGATCAGGCTTGTACCACTCAATTGCCGAGGCTTCTGTTATGGTCAGGTGACGAATAGTGTTGAGGGATGCATCTGAATAAAACATACTTTGTGGAGTTTATATAACCAGTATTACAAGAGTAGGTGAACTGATAAACACACGAGGTGGTTCAAAGCGGAAGTTTGTCCTTTGAACACCGTCGAGTCACTTGCTGACTGGACTAAACAATCTGAAGTTGGGTGGAGGTTAAGGTTTTCTTCATAGGTTTACAACAGTCTGTTCTTGAGTATGTTACCAAACATATCTCCCTTGAATCCAATATTCATAAAAAGTGTCTTCCTCGGAACACTTAGGGTGCCCTCTTGGAAATGCTTAGGTTTCACGTTAATCCCAGAGATTCTTGAGGGATAACTTATCTCGATGAAGATTTTTCGAAGTACGTCAAGCTCTTCATTTACTACATCTTCCAAACAAATTCTTCTAATTCATGTGCATAGTAAACGAATTACATTTGTATTCTTTCCCAGTGGAATCCAACTTTGAAAAAGAGTAGACTGACCATTCCAGGTTTTTTTCCCGTAAATTGTGTGTGGGCGGGAATCAAGATAATGATCGTGCAAACGTTGGAGCCTACTTCCTGTGTACACATAGATCAAGCCGGAGTTTGAGTGTCACCGGTGTTGCTGTTGACCACAACTTAAGGAACTGTACTCCTTCCGGTTTACATCATTGAAAAGAGAATCTAGACGCAGTCTTGCGACCTGAATTGACTACATGTTTGAGTATTGAACTGTTCGGAGATTTACATTCACTCTCTGATAGTTATGCGAGGGAATGCTTATGGACTTGTCTTCAAAGTGAACGCGTTGTTCTACTTATGCAACTAACTTAAGAGACGCAAGCAAATACTTCACCATATATTGATGAGTGTGACAGCTAGTGATTTCACGTCACTGATAAGACCAAAATCATCAGTCTGTCCGTTGTGACTCTATGACCTGATGGATAATACAGTGGTATTTAAATTAATCGGTCTTGGCTTCGAGTATTAGTGGGAACAACGTCATTTCACTGGAAGGCAGGTATATGCATCCAGCTGACTACTGAGTCCCAAATACGTCAAAACGCTTGTGTCTCATATCCCATTGCTAGCCACTATTCATCATTAATATACTGTTGCGGACGAAACTGGCGGGTTACCGTAACACATCCAAGAATTGCCTGCCGACTGCAGATGATGGCTAGAAATCCCAGCGAAAAGCTGGGTAAAAGGAATTTTTATGTATTTATTTAAGTTTAATCCCCTGATGATGCCTATAGAGTAAGTGAGATGGTTGAAGGCAATTTTTAGTAAACCCTGTCCTACATTGACTTCTTAATTGCAGACACTCGTCAGTAATCTCTATCTGCAGCCTCGAAAGAACTGATGTCTTATATGAGAGACTCGACTCCACATCGCCCGATCCTTTCATTACATAGGTTACTGATAGGCCAAAGAACAAGTGGGTAGAAAAAGATTGATATCAAAGTAGACAAAGTTGTGTGAGAGAATGAACAGTTTGAAGATAGGGGTTCGTACAAATATTCAAGCCTTAGAAGACGTCAAGGAGTAAATACATCTGTGCCACTGTCACCGATTTTCAGTTATTTCACCAATAGCCTTCAACCACTGATTCCTTTTGTCTCACGGAAGCCAGTCAGGCAGTCTTAATCGCTCCACACGGCTCAGACCAAAAGTAAGAGACTTCATTGGTTGGTGACAGGTTTAGTTTGATCTGGCCACCTTAAACTCTCTTCTAACCGTATCCAACTTCCCACACCATGATGGCACCTCAAGAAAGATGGCGGCGGATCAACATGTGCAACACATGTCCAAGCTATCTCATTCGATTAAGGTTCACAATTTCATCAACCGACTTGCTTGTCTTGTCTAGTAGTCTTCGCCTGACCTCAACATTGTTCACACGGTGTTTCCATCAAACGCGTGGAATGGAACGAAGATATGTGGGACCCCAACCCTTTAACTGGTTCATATCTTCATCTCCTAATGGTCATGTCTGGGAGCCATATAATAGAATAGAGCGCAGTGCAGTTGCTGCTATGAATTTTCGCTTTCACACTTATTCAGAATTGATTTTGTGTGCATTATGAGCTGACTGAATGCTAACCATTGTTCTGTGCGTATTGACATTGAAAATATGGAAATTCTGACAAAGCACTATTTTTATTTTGTTTTGTTAAACCCTTGTCTGTGTTCACCTTAGAAGAAAATACTTTACCTTTGGAATAATAGGGATATCTATTCACCACATGGAAATGAATTTCCTACATTTTTGTGTGTATTAGTTTTATTTTGTGATTAATATTGCTCAACAATTTATGTTTCCTCCACAGGATGTTGAATAGCTGCTGTAGGAAGGCAAAAACGTTTGTTGGGATTATCATTCGGATGCTGGGTGATTGTTGAAGGGCGAATGAAGATTTGTGCCACGGCACGATTCGAACTAGCAACCTCTAGGTTACCGTCCCGGTTCTCTACATCACAAGCAGCATTACCCACTGCCAATACAAGCCTGCGAAACCATGGCTATCTCAAATAGTCAGGCCGATTATGACAGTTATGATAATGTTACTAGTTGATGGCCTTATGGCTAAGCGATGGATTACCAAAAACCGTTTTCGCAACATATTTCAAATCTTCCATATAGTATAGTATAGACTACAAAAGGGGTAAAAACGTGGTAGTGTTGATAAACAGTCAGCGGACTACGCAATATTTAGTAGACACGTTAACTGAGCATAAAATGAAGAAGTTCCTTTTAAAGTTGCAATTATTCGGAAACTACCAATTGCATAATTGAAACGAAAAGCATAACTAGGGGAGTTTCCTTGAACAATTGATCTATTCGAACAGTTACTTTAAGGTCGGCTGTCGAATTCGCTCAAACATTTCAGGCATCCTTTCCGTTTTCAACTTCTAAAAGCATCAGAGACCTTGACTAACCATGAACTGAAGCCTATCTAACCTTCATGTTTGTGGGTACAAAAAGGGTACATTACAGCCTGTCTGTCTCTCTCAGTGCCTTTGTTTTAACTTATTCTGGTCTTGGTTTCTTTCAGTCCGTCTAAGGCTTTTTCTTGACTTGTCCTTTTGTTAGAATAATCTTTTTATCCTGTAAATCGTCATTATCAGTATAATTGTCTATAGAAAGTATTTTCATTTTATGCTCAATTAAACTGTCTAACTAATACTACATAATCCCTTGATTGTTTGTTAGCTCTACCATGCTTTCACCCCTTTGTAATCCTGTGAACGATTGAAGAAAATCTTGCGTAAACTTTTTTGATTGCCTATAACCAGACTATGCCCGTTCTGTGTAAATGATTATCTTGACTCGGTGGCCTAGTGGGTAACTATCTGGCATTTGAAGCGATCGGCCCCGGATTTCAGTATTAGTGGGAAGAACCACTTCACTAGGAGGCAGGTGCGTGCATCCAGATGACTGCTGAATCCCAAGGAGGTCAAAACACTTGTATCCTGGATTTGACTGGTACCCACTATTCATCACTAACACATTAATGTAGACGAAATTGGCGGGTTACCGTAACACATCCACGAATCGGCTTTCGACTAAAGATAATGGCTCATCAGAGGAGAATGTGTGTCCCACTGATCTGACTAGACAGTTCCTTTTGATGACTGCTCAAGTGAAAACTGGGTAAACAGACATTTTTTCCATTTACTGACATTTAGTTCGCAATCGTGTTTTTGATGATGCCTATAAATTATGTTAGATGGTTGAAAGCAATCTGTAATCAAGATGTGAATTTTACCTCCTAACCTATTTTTGCATACTAAAGCTAAAATGTTGAGAAAATCGATAATTCCTGATGGAAAGCTTGACTGATTGAAGGTGTAAATATGGTCCATAGCACAGAAAAAACATGAACGATAGACGACGTAATAATAATGGTAATAGCAATAATAATAATAATAATAATAATAATAATAATAATAATAATAATGAGACAGTAACATACAGTGAACAGCTGTCGTCGGTTGTGTGGTTTGAAGTAGAGAATGAATAGAAAAGTGTTTCTCAGTCTTTTGTTAATCCATCATTTAACCAGACATACTACTTAAAACCTATTTTATGGTAGTAATGTATTGCTGGTCAACCCGATAGGTTTTTATTAACTGTTTATCAAAATCCATGTGATTTATGGTCAAAAAACAACCCCATCTTAGGCAAAATCAATCATCGTGTATATTGTCCAGATTCCTACAATATGCTACAGTTTACTGTAGTTGTGGTATTCATTTGTACTTTTTACATGTAACTCAGACCCCCTACAGTGCAAGGGTTGAGAAGTATTGGTCTTTGTCCTCTTATGTGCATTGGTAAGGAGCGAAGGAAGACGGAAGGCTGCCGGTCAAAGATTGTAAATACATCCGGTCTTGCATTCACTTCAGTGGATGACTTATACGATTGGTTGGTACGTAAACAAGTTAAGCGGTATCAGATGGTTCAAAAAGTAGAAAGTCGTAATCAGGTGAAACTTTCAAGGTTATGTATTTCAAATTTGTTGGTTCAAACACGTACAGTGACGCTATAGTCTGTCTTAATAAGCACTGAAACAACCAATCACGTTTCCTAGTTTCTGCTAGGAAGTCAACCATCGCATAAAACTGATACATCTGATTGATCATAGCAGTAGCTATCTTATCTGGGTGGTTTCTAAAGTTATTCCAAATTTTACTCATCAAATCCTATCGGCGTTTGTGGCGTTATAACGGAAACAAATGTCAACATTACGGACACCAGGTGATGGCTTTTGTGACCAGTATTAGCTGTGTAACGAACAATTGTTGTTGGTACGTTTCCATCTAGTCTGTAGGTATTAAGGGTGATAGTGCGGAACAACCCACTGGTGTCAAGTTATCTTCCAGTCTGAAGGAGGTGATGAATGAATAAACGCATGTGTAGGTTTGCTAGTGTTGGTGGTGGTCCATTCTGCCAACATGAAAGTCGGCAGTTAGTCTTAAGTGTTTCAGGATTAGTTGGATGATGTATTTTAGTACCACTAGGAACCAAGTACCTTCTGCCGTGACATTTTTCAGTCATTTTAGTTATACTTTGCAAAACGGCAGGTTGTAAGTATACTACTGAAAAGGATGAATAAGTAGAAACCCCTCATGCCTGTCTGCATATCCCCTTAGTTGGGTCAGAGTGATCTAAACACGGAAAAGCAGTTTCGCTCGTTTTTCAACCAGCTCATCTGCAGTGTGTGGGGACAAATTCAGCTCACACAGAGACAGAGGAGAAAGAAAGGTAAATTACTCAGGCCACTTGACTCTATGTATCTAATCGGTTTCCAATGGAAAACCCTGTTGACACCACAGTTGGTTGAGCAGTTGAAAAACTGTTCAGCTGTGAGAAATGTACACATGGGGCGTGGAATTTGTGGATCATTTGTAAATTTCTCATCCCACTGGGAGGTTGAAAATATTTCGCAGTGAGGCATGAAATCTTACAATACACTTGGAAGACATATTTTAAAGATTACAACCCCCTGAAAGACAGCAGTTTGATATAACATGATAACACTAAGTCGGAGTTGCAAAGAGGATGGGAAGGGCTATTTGAAGGAAATGTGGTTTTGAGCACATGTAGCAGAGTATTCTTCGACGAACAAAAGTGTCTGGTATCCAGCCGATGCTGGTCACCCCTTCCCTACACTATCCAACAAGGTATTTCACTGCCTCACCCAGTTCATTGGTTGCTTTCATGGCTTCCTACAAAGGCGATGTGTAGGTGAATCAGACTGAGATGGACCATTGATGGGTTACTACCGCCTTCATAGGATATATACCACACAAGTTGAGAGTATTATGATTTTGTTTGCTGAGTAACTATGGGGAAACAGTTTGTCGTGCATGATCACATCACAGAAATTACACCGTTTTTGGGATCATTGGCTTGCTGTATTTCTTAGTCTAGCAGATTTCTAGTGAATGAAGGTGTGTGTGTCTGTCAGGATCAAGAAACATAATCGATATCTCTTCTGAATTATTTGGTTGATTCATGGTTAGTTCCCACTTTTTCTATCCCCAGTACTAACCGAATGCTATCCATCAATTTGTGATGTGGTTAGCAGGCCGGGAGACTCAGCAACATGGTGGACTTTGCGTGGTGCTTTATAGAGTTGGATGCCGTCAGCAGGATGCCCTGCTCCAGCTACTTCCCTTTTTTGCCAGAACTCATCAGAGACTTGTTCTTGCAACCTCGAGGGGACTGATGTCCACTCCTCAGTGATTAACACCCCAATGTCACACAGCGTTACAGTCAGACATGCTGCCTTTAAAGTATTCTGGTGTCGATTGGCCGTCTGTAGGACTAGATTACATACACAGATTGAACACTGATACTTGTAATCTCTTATTGTTATGCTGGGTCGAATTACCCTACCTCTGCTGGCAGATCAACGTCTATGCTAACGTTTCGACACTGCCCGGATATTCACTAAATTATAGTTGACTTGGTGGCTAGCAGTGGACTCCAGGACAGAAGTGCTCCTTCTGTTTGGGACTCACTCGTCAGCTGGGTGTACCAGCATCCCAATGAGGAGTGATGTTGTTCTCAGTGAAACTCAGACCGAGTATTCATATCCGGAAGGTACTGAGGTGTCCGCGTAGGGAACCATCTGCCAGCAGAGGTTGAGCTATTCGACCCAGCCTAGAAACAGTAAGTTACAAGTATCGATGAACAATAACTGATACTTGTTGTAAAAAGGGTGACTATTATGCTGCAGTGTCCTGGTGGATGATCTCTTGGGCTTTGAAGTTATGGGTATTGGGTTCGAGTCCCAGCGTGAACAACACCGTTCCACATTGGGTACATTCAGCTGACGAGTTAGTCACACATAAGACAAGACGCTTGTGCCCTGGATTCCACCACAAGCCACCAAGCACACTGCATTATGGTCGTACTTTTTTCGGTTCACGATAGTCTTCCATTTTACCTACTAATTGATAGAAAAGTAGCGACAAACGCATTGGCGCCTAAATCCAACTGACACAATAATAAGAACCAAGAAGTTATTCCTTGCTAGCGGAATCATTTAAGAATAACAGACTGAAGACACATCGGTAGCATAGCATCTGCTTTATGATGTAATCAGTATGATGAAAATAAAGTTGAATCAGTCAAACAGAAACTAGAAATATAAGTGTAAAACTTGGGCAATGTGGTAGAATTTAATTCCACATTAGATTTGTTTATTTGATTTATAACATAAATTATTGCTCATAATCATATCAATGCGTTATAAATCAAATAAACAAATCTAATGTAGAAACTGGAAATGCAAGGTGACAAGTTTGCAGATAACTGGGAGAAACATGGAAATCTCAGGAGCATTCGAAAACAGTGTGGGACTGGTGTGACTCCAGGACCTCATGAGTACTAAGGTGGAGTTCATTAGTCGTAATATAGACCACAAGATTGTCGTCCACTGCTATGCGTGAGTATTCACCCTCACAATAGACTGCCTTGAACCTACATGTCGAGGCTTCTCATAGGTACCAGAGCAGATCAATTCTGAAACATATCACGCACGATATGTAGACGCTCATTTGGTTTGGATGTCTATGTGTCTATGTGTATTGCCTGTTGTGAAGGGTTTACACTGCTGACAACTAAACACCTATCCAGTGATCTCAGCTTTTCAACTGTTCTCCAAAACGATGTCAGTTCATGAGATATGCCGCCTTACACACCCCAAATTAATCAGTCCTTTTACAAGTATCGTTATAATTAATCAATCCTATTCTTTAGTAGACGTTTGTTAGACGAAAAAACATGGTGAATAGGGAATAAAAAGTTGATTGCTGTTCTCCAGCCGGTTTGATTGACCAGATGGAAAACACTCGTTAAAAACCCTTAGACAATGATTGATTGCTATAAGAAGATATGTGACTTAAGCGTTAGCAAGGTGACAGATATGCCACAACTTTCCGCCAATTGTCTCCAACCAACATTCATCAGAGCATACTGCGACGATGTAAGCCTCATAGCTATGTGGCCACATTGCAAATTGATCGAGCACTTGGGTGTACATTATATGAAGTTGGTTCCCCTCGAGTGACCAATTAGTGTAATCTCTAACGTTTCACTCACTTCATAAATATACATATATGATTAACCAGCTTAACTTTTGACTGCGGTGCAACATGAAGAGACCCATAATTTGAGAGACTTGTATTGATACCGGATGATGATTGAAGGTGAGATGAAGATCTGGACTGTGGGGGATTCGAACTACAGACCGTCAGGTGATCGGCTCGCGCCCTTACTAACTGAGCCACGAGGTTTCACTGCTGACAAGATCTTTATTTTATTTTAGTCACCGAGGGTTTTGCCTTACTTCCATGTGAATTCGTGACGCGTTACAACCGTTTGATCGCACTCATTCCCTCTCTAATATAGTTAGATTTGGATTTGGATCAAGCGGTGGTAACGCGTCATAAATTCACATAGTAGTCGGGTAAAACGCTTGATGTCGGAAGTAAAATTAAAATGTCGTCAGCAGTCGTGTGTCGTAGCTCAGTTAGTAGAGCACCGGGCCGGTAACATGATGGTCGCTGGTTCAAGTCCCGCCACCGCTCAGATTTCCATTTCATCTTCAGTCATCACCCAGAATTAATTGTGACCGTGTAACCTCGGGAAGGAGAAGGCAAAACAGCTAATAAATGCTTATTTTTATCCAAGGGGATTTTGTTTACACGACTGCAGTTTAGAATTTGCACCAAATAAAACTAACTACTGATTAAAACAAAAGTAGTAATTTAAAGGAAGGATATGTGTAGTTAGTTACTTAAAATAATGAAATGAAAATATTGAGAATAGGTTAAATGATAAATTGAAAAAAAATAGAATGGGTTGGAATGAAAACGAAACTACATTATTGATGGAAATTGAATGGGGGCGGAATCAGTGCTGTGTGTTTCATTCTCTTTAGGACTCGTTGCCAGTTGGGTGTGTGTACGCCAACAGTTAATCATTACCTTCCCACTAAGATCAGGATCCACAACCGACAGCTAGTGTGACCGTTACAGTTTTGGAGTTATTCCTTGATATTTCCTGTCGCTCAATAAACCGAATTGATCCGGCTTTCAATTTTCATTCCCTACGAACAATAGTTTCGATGATACGTAAATCGATATAAGTCATGAACTGGAGGTGAGCAGAAAACCTTTGACGACGATGAGTTTCAAGGCAGCGGACTGACGTTTTGCTCAGGTTCTATGTGAAAAATATAGTTGTCAACTGTGAATAATGTGTTGAGTCAAATAAGTTTAGATTACTTTCGCTAACTATCTTCCATTTACTACCACCACCTTGACACGTTTGCAGTCCTTGGTGTTTTAATTCCCTAAGAAGGACCGAAGTATCTGCAAGTGTCAACTATAGCTTGACATAAAGTATACTTTTGAGGTTTGTATGGATTTTATTTCTTTCAAGGTGGTATTTATCACTAACTGACTGACATTAGTTGGAGAACGGTTCAAAACTTGAGAGCACTGGACAGTTGTTTTGCTCCTGATTGTGGTTCTTCAAAATTGGATACTCACAACCCTGTGAGAGAGAGAGGCCCAACTGTCAAATTTGCTTCTCAGTATCTAACAGTCATTAGGTTGATTCTACAATGTGTAATTCGTGTTCAGAGTCAAATAGTTCAAAACCAATTCTGTCATATTCCTATTATTATTATTAGTCCCTTGGGTTCCTAATGGAACATGGGGCTTCAGTAGCACGTCTCCAGTGACCTCTGTTCTCTGAGATCTTTTGAACCTGGTTCCACGACAGCCCAGAAGCTCTCATTTCCTCCTCGCACGACCTCCTCCATGTCACCCTCGACACCGACGCCCAACTCGTCGCTTCCCATGGGGATTCCACTCGAGCAACTGGACTGACGCGTGATGTCCCCAGTCGGCCTTTTCAGTGTATGCCCAATCCACCTCCACTTCCTCCTGCATATTAGTGGGGCGAAAGGTTCTTGGTTGGTTCGTTCCCAGAGTTCCTTGTTGCTTATTCTTTCCGGCCATCTGATTTTCAGTAGCGAGCTAGCGTAAGCAGTTGTTGATGAATGTCTGTAGTTTGTTGGAAATCCCCATCATGACGCGCCAAGTCTCTGAGCCATACAAGAGCACTGACTTTACGTTGGTATTGAAAATCCGTATCTTGTTCCGCATGCTGAGTGCAGAAGATCTCCACACTGGTTTCAGGCTAATGAACGCCTGTCTTGCTTTTCCGATTCTGACTTTGACGTCCTCGTCCGTCCCGCCTGTAGTTGAAACAGTGCTTCCTAGATAAGTGAAGGAGGTTACTTCCTTTAAGTTTCTCCCGTTGACGGTGATTGGAGTTTGTTGTTGTTGTTGTTGTTGATGGTGGTGGTGCGGTATCTTCATCACCTCACCTCTATCTTCTCTATATTCACCTGAAGTCCCGTCTTCGCTGCCTCTTCTATCAACTTGTTAGTTTTTGCCTGCAGATCTTCAAGTTTATGTGACATTAGGCATAAGTCATCGGCGAAATCCAAGTCTTCTAGGTTCTTTTCCGTCGTCCAGTGTATCCCCCTCTTCTCGCTGCCTACTGTTTGCTGCATGATCCAGTCCACCACAATCAAGAATATCATGGGTGATGGTAGACAGCCTTGTTTTACTCCTGTCTTCACTTCAAAGGCATCACTGAGCTTCCCATTGTGGATTACTTGGCATGTAGCATCTTCATATAGTTGTTGAATGAGGCGGATAAAGGTTTGCGGTACTCCGTAGTATTGAAGCAGTTTCCAAATTACTTCTCGGTCGACGCTGTCAAAGGCCTTCTCAAAGTCGATGAAGTTGAGGTAGAGAGTTGACTGCCATTCTATGCTCTGTTCTATGATGATGCGCAGTGTAGCGTTGCAATTTGGTCTGCACATGATTTGTACTTCCTGAAGCCTGCCTGTTCCGGTCGTAGTTTTGAATCCAGTGCATCCCTTAGCCTCTCCAGGATGATGCGGCTTAATATTTTACTTGGGGTGGATAGGAGAGTGATTCCGCGCCAGTTCTTGCAAGCACTGAGGTCTCCCTTCTTCGGCAGTTTGACAAGGTAACCCTTCTTCCAATCGTCAGGTACCTCCTCTTCCCTCCACACCTTCTGCAATAGTGGTGTGAGCATGTCCGCTGTTGTCTCTGCATCTGTTCTCAGTGCTTCTGGCGGTATTCCATCTGGTCCTGCTGCTTTCCCGCATTTCAGTAGCTTTATGGCGTTCAGGACTTCCATTTTCGTTGGGGGATTAATGTTCACTTGTAATTCAGCGGCTGCAGGTGGTATTTCTGGACGAAGTGCAGGTGGTGGTCGATTCAAGAGCTTCTTGAAGTGGTCGGCCCATTGTTTCCTCTGTTTCTCTTCTTTCGTAATTAAATTTCCGTCATCATCTTTTATTCGTTTCGTCTGAGTTGATCTCTTCCCTGATAGCAACCTGGTTATTTGATACAATGTCGTCAGGTCTCTCTTACCTGTAGCCTGTTCTGCTTCACTTTTCAGTGTTTCGTAGAAGTGTCTTTTGTCTTTCCGTGCACTCTTCTTCACTTCTTTGTCCAGTGTAGTGTTTTATACATTGTACTCAGTTCCTCTTGTCTTTGAGCATCCTTGCACTGGTTTATCTTCTGCTTCACCATCCTCCTCTCCCTGCTCTATCAGCTTCCAGGTATCCGTCGAGATCCATTCCTTGTCTTCCACCTTCTTCCTTCCTAATACTGTTGTGCAGGTTTCTTTCCACATAGCTTTCAAAGACTTCCAGTGTTCTTCCACACAGGTTTCTTCAGGGATGTTGCTCGATGTCTCCCATTTTGTCTTGATGGCTGGCTGCCGTGAAGATTTCCTTTGTAGTTTCGTCCTTCAGCTTCTGTTCCGAGTGTTGTACTTGAATTGAGGTCTATCACCAGCTTCCTTGAAGGCTTTTAACTTGATTTTCAAGGTTCCTTGCACTAGATAGTGAGTGGTATGAACCTACATCTGCTCCTCTTCTTGACCTTGCATCAAGTAGACTAAGTCTCCATTTTCTTGAGATTGAGATAAAGTCGATCTGATTTTTAGTGTAGTGTGTCCATCTGGTGAAATCCATGTCACTGCCCTGTGAATATGCTTGTGTTTGTACACACTGCCTGACTCCAATCACCAAATCGTTGAATGCGCAGAAGTCTGCAAAGAGTGCTCCATTCTCATTCATTTCACCGAGTGCCTCTCGACCCACGATGAGTTCTGTTCCTGTGTTGTCAGCTCCCAGTTTGGCATTCATGTCACCCCACACATTAGAATGAATTTTGATGTCGCCATCGCCAACTGGGGTGTGGTCTTGTCCATTACTGATTGTAGTTGTCTGTAGAATTCCTCCCTCCTCTCTTGATCTGCATTATTTGTAGGTGTGTAGCGTAGCATTGTATGATTGTGACTTTCCTTCCTTTTGATTTGAATCTTGTTGTCATGATCCTGATCCTGCAGAAGGAGATTGGTTCCCACTGCATGAAAGAGAGCCCTCGATGTTCTTGGAGACATCATGATAGCCACTCCATAACTCAGTGTGCTGTGCTCTTGATTGTCGTCTGGGTGACCGGAGTAGATTATTGATTCTCCATTTGACAGTTTGGAGAGTCCACTCCCATTCCATCTACTTTCGCAAATTTCAAGCACTTCAGTGTGACACCTTCTCATCTCTTTTGCAATCTGGGCTGCCTTGCTGGGTTCAAACATCGTGCGGACATTCCATGTCCCCATGTTTACTTTCGTTTTCATCTAGGGAGAGAAGACACATCGGTCAGTTGGCTTCCAGAAGGCTTTCACCAACTGGCGTCATTTCGCCTCTCCGATTCCAGTGAGGAATAATTTTGTTTTTATTTTCTATATTTCGTTTATGCTTTGAAGTTTGTTTAGCGGTTAGATTTGTTTTACGGGGTAGGGTTGTTAGCCCTATGCCCAACCTTCCCTCTTTACCCGGGCTTAGGACCGGCTATTAACTAGTGAACTAGTTAACCAGGCGAGGTTGTCATATTCCTAAGTGTCCTTCAATTAATGTTCATCCATGAAAATATCTATTTTGAACTTCATACTTCATCTATGACAGGCTAGCAAAATACGGTAATAGAATCATCCTGTTATTTTACCGAATAAAAATGATCACAAGAATCAATAAACAAGAACTGGTACTCGTTGTGCTCTAGCAGCCTAGTGAATAACGCTTTGGTGTTTGGAGCGATAGGTACTGGGTCCGCGTCTCAGTGGGAACAGCACCACTCACTGGAGTCCAGGTACATCCACTGACAACTTCAAACAGGATGAGAATTACTTGCTGGATTCCAGTGCTAGCCACTACCGGCGACCACCAGTTATCTTAAGCATTGTGGATATTTTCGTGAGAGACAGATACACTTTAAAGTGTCTACAGTAGGATAGTATGTAGAAAATAATCATTTTGTCATAAATTTATTTATGGCAATGATTTCCATCACTGGAGAGTATATAGGCAAAATGACTATTTCACCAAGTTGCATCACCTCTAATGAACTGGCTACTGACGAAATCCCAATAAGAAATGCCCAGTTGGTGTTGGTCAACTTATATCACGTTTGGTTACGGCAAGATAACCGACTGTCTGTCAACGGATGAGTGTAGATCACACTTGTGTTATGATCCTTACATGAAAGATACTGAGGTGAGGCAGAGAATACTGGGTAAGTGAGCGAAATCCGTCCACAGGAGTGTTGGCGTTAACTAATTAAGGTGGCTTTAATGTATGTTTCACATGTTAGCTGGATTCCATAATCACTGGAGAACAAGCCTAAGAGATAGTGGTTAAAAAGATTGGTCACACTCACCTACTCTTTTTATATGGATTTGAAGTCTGATAGCTTAAAATGACCAACTACTAAGAACCATCTTCAGTTTAGCTTATCTTTATCTGTCTACAAATATGCTGATACCTGATGCATGCGTATAGCATAAATCTGTAAATGTATTGAGGAAATGAATCGAATGGAACCATGGAAAGAGAAATAGCTAGTGGACAGTTGGCGGCAGTCGATAGCAACTCCTGTTCCATATACATTCTTGTTGCCACACGTCAGCAAGGTATATTTTTCACCTCCCCTGAAAGGTTAGAACCCACATCATCCAGGCTATGTCCCATACAGTAAAACAGTCTTATTGTTTACTGGATAACGTTTCGAAGATGATTTGCTTTTCGTATTCATATCAAAAGTAACTAATTGACTCCACATATATCACATCCTGTCTTTTTTATGGTTCCATTCGATTAACAAAGCTTCAGTTACCAGCATCTTTCTCTTTCTTGCTTCATGGGTCAGTTTCAAGGACTGTCACTCTGTCCCATCCTATTGTGTATCTGAACAATAATTTCTTTTCGAAATATCAATCGGTAACTAATAACAGTGGTTCACTGTGGCGAATATCCAGCACCAAACCTGAAAGTATAATTAGTCACTACCCCAGCGACTACGTTCTACTGTCACAACAGTGAGGCTTTGTAGACACCGTTACTAAGTTATTGTTTCCCTGAGATAGAAGGATTTCGTTGTTATATCATTTGAAAAGTGGAAAAAGTGAGTCTTCTCACAGGAAAAGTGTTATTGACCATAAAATTTATTTGTTTATTTTAAAAGTCATTTTACTCATAACTTAACTGACAGTATTATTATATAGCTCGGTTCAAGAGTATTCGATTGACCCCTCATCCATTTATCCATGAATTATGGTTAGGAAGTAATTTTATGTCCTGTGAAATCAACCAATCCATAATTTCGTACAATCTCATTTAATTTGTGCTTGAAATTAATTGGTTGTTTTATCCGTATGATTAATGATGAGCTGTAGTCAAGTAATTTACGAGTGGCTTTAAATGCCATCCTAGCAACTGATGGGACAATCAGTCACATTTATTTATTCTATGAAAAATTGTCTTGCGAGTCAAAATACTGTGACCTGATTGGTTATTTTGTTAGTTGTTAGGGTGGCCTGTAAAGTCGCCCGTTGTGGCTGATCAGATTGGCCAGTCGAAATGAGGGACTAACCTTGTGGGTGGAATGAATTGAGTATTCGTGAATGGGCGTGCCAGTATATTCGAGACCAATCATGTTCAAGATCAGGGTTAAGACTGAATCGACAGAATCACGTACTTTAGACAGTCATAACCAGATAAATTTATAAGAAATTAAATATGAGGTTAACTCAGATATATAACGTACGTAATCGCATATTCGTTAGTCAAAATTAAAAGTTTTTTGACGGTACTGACTGAACTTCACATGTTCTGGTTTGAAAATATTTTACGATATGACAACAAACAACATTTAGATATCCTTTGATCAAGGGTTGATCGGATCAGAGAAACACATGAACGATAGTCGCATCTAGAAAAATTTATTCAAAAGTTGAACATATATCATATCGAATCAGGCTTATAATTAGTTCGACGAATGTATTTATTCAGTCTTTCTCACTAACCATCGTCACCATCACTAAGAACAACAGAAAAAGACTAGACAGTATAAGTACTTAGAAATCACTTCTGCTGGTCTGTAGATTCTGGCAGCCAGAGCAGAGTGGTCGAAATACCGGAGGGCCGTTCGCTCGTTTGTTGCCAAGCCCATCAGCCATGGTGTCCCCGGAGAAGTTTAGGTCACGCAGAAGCCAATCTATTCAGATCATCTGAGTCTGGACTGGTAGGTGGTTGGTTAGCTGACTTGGACGACACCACAGTTGGCTGCAGAGTTGAGAAACTTCTCAACTGGGACAACTGTAAATGTGGACAGTGAAACCTGTAAACTATTTGCAAACTGACAGTGCAAACTTTTGTATAGATTTGTGGCAATCCACAAATTGAGGAGTAACAGAGATGTAGAACCATAAGAAATAATCAGACTGTAACAGAAAACCGTGTCATAATTATATTACTTGGAGAAGGTGTACAGTCCCTTTGGGTGACAGATGTTAGTCGATAAATAATTTATTTTCATTTACTACTTCGTTTGAATTCAGTAGACAGTCTGTAAAATGCAAAATAATGGGATGTCAATTTGATGGATTGAAGATAAATGACTTAAGAATACGAAATCATTTAAAGTCCACTTTCTTGTGAGAGAATATTTACCATATTCTTTAATCAGTCATTCATCAATCAGCCAGACTTCTATAAGCACCAAAAGAAAAGTTTTATTCAGCGTGAGAATAATGAAGTCTCCATGAATCACACTGTCGTTGTTACTACAAAGAGGCAATAGCAGTCTGTTAGATGGTTTCATGTACACTCAGAAAGTGCAACCTTTTATAGGGCACGCAGCAGTTTTTCTTGTCGTATATTTATATACAGGTTTGACTTCAAACGTCAGTACTTTTCGGACACACTTACATAGATGTATTATATTTAAGGGTATAGTATTCATCCCTGAATGGTATCTGCGAGAGGACCATTAAAAGCCTAAGAGCCCTGGAAAGCTGTTTCGTCCTCAGCAGTATGGACACATGAATCCATCTGCGATAGAACCCAAAACCTCCAGGTGGCTGAGCAGCGATTACGTTGCTTACTATCAATACACTGTGTTTGAATCGTTGAGTGTTTTTCCTCACATTCTGCTTGGATTACCGCAGCAGTCATGACTTATAATAAGAACTTCAGAAAATCTTCCTCAAAAGTATGTCAGTAATGAGTACTGGTTAAATCCACATTCCACTCTGATCAACACCTGTTTCGATGGATTCTTCGGGTGACCTTACTGAATATACTCATCAGCACTCAGAACTGGAATTTGTCAACTACGCAAATAAACAGAATGATTGTGGAAACACAAAATTCCATATCACCGGAGAGCAGCTTCACGATACCAGACAGTGCTACTTGGTATTCGTTAGTCACACTGCATCAAGGATGATTACCAATGCCAGTCAATAACTGTATTTCCCAACCTGAAGGCGGCACTCAACTCCGTTGATCGAGGAGTCTTATGGCAATGTCTCTCACTGAAAGGCGTGGTGAGTAAGTAAGTCACCTTATTGAAGTCTCTCTACTCGAACACTTGTGGGCGTGTTAGAGCCTATGGTGAGATACCGGGTAGCTGTACTCGTCAAGGGGTGTCCGTCAAGGCTGCCCACTGTCTCCATTCTTATTCAATTTTACCATAGATATTCTCATGGATGTCTCCATATCGTCACCTGACTACACAGAGGTTGACCTAGTCGCGGGAGAATTTTCGTTAGACCTAGAATACGTAGATGACATAGTCCTGTTAGGTGAAGACGCTGACAAGATGCAGAGTCTTCTGAACACTTTGAACGGCAATTTGAGAATGTTTGGGATGCGTTTCTCACCGCCATCATCATCACCAAATGCAGATTGTTACTCCAGAATCGGTCTTCAGCGGTCCCATGGCTAATGATAGAGAGTGTAGTGGTTGAGTGTGTTGACCACTTCACTTACCTGGGAAGTGGGATCAGTCCTAGTGGCTCAGTTGCCGATGAAATCCCTGCACGAATACAAAAGGCTTGGCTGGCTTTCGCCAACTTACACCACCTTTGGCACCGCCGTGATACTTGATTGTCTGTTAAGGGTCGCGTGTACTACACAGCAATCCGCTCTGTTCTACTGTATGGCTGTGAAACATGGCCACTGAAGGTGGAAGATATGAGAGGGCTTCACGTATTTGACCTCCGTCACCTTCGTCGTATTGTGTGCTGTCACCACGTGAGTAATACAGAAGTCAGGTGTATAGTTTTAGGGAGAAGAGGTAAATCAGTTGACGAGGTTGTGAAGCTTTATCGACTGAGATGGTTGGGACACGTGTTACGTATGCCTAGTCGCCAATTGCCTCGTCACTCTATGTTGACTGAAGTAGGTTCAGGCTGGAAAAGGGCCTGAGGTGGCCAGACTAAAGCATGGCATTAGTGCATGAAGTATTTGACTGTTTGTTTGAACCGTGTCGGGCGATACAGACTGAGTGGTTGAGGTCCGCGGGACAAGAGAAACCAGTGGTTGGAGACGGTATGTTATGGATCATGGCTCAGAACCGAAGTCAGCGGCGCAGATGTCTACACACATTATCCTCATCTTAACGACGCTATACCAAATCTCATCATTTTCTTATTCTTCCTTCCTCTCCTTTCGTACTTTATATTTCTTTAGACTGAATTTTCTTCTCTTCATCTTCCACTTCACTGCCTTTTTACATGATGTAGTGATATGAGCTGTGACAAGTTGGACCCTTACGTAATAATGCATGATCCTATGTTGATAAATGATGACTTGGTGGCTGAGACTGCTTTCGAGTTTAACTTACATTAGTATAGAGAGTGGATTCAGAGGGATATCTACTTTCAGTCACTTTCAAAGTGACATTATCAATGTTCTTTGCCTCTCTGTGTGCCTTTGTATGCTCTAGCGCACGCCAGTATTCGCAAAATCATCCAGAGATATGTGTTTATTAACGTCATGATTTTTTTCTCTCCTTTCCTCTTTATTCATCCCCAAGTCTAGAATGACTCAAATAGAACATAGAAGACGAATAGAACTATGTTTGCTTGTACTGATCTCCATTCTGCTGCTTAGTCTGAGCATACATGTCACTGGCTCCACATCGAAGAAACTCTTTGGTCATGCTAAACTGGAAGGTGGTTATGAGACCAAAGATCAAATTGGTAAGTAAACAATTTTGTTTAAGCATATCAAATGAATTTTTTCAGGTTGATTAAACGCAGCAATGCAGAGTAGGTTGAATGTAAGGTCAGGCAGTTGTAAGTGGCATTGGATGACGGTTGAATTGTGAACATGTTGTTAAATGGCAACATTGCCGCCAGGAGACCTGATGGGTTTGGTTTAACCCCTGCTGGAGTTGTGGGTCTTGTGAGGCAGAGGATTGTCACACCAGGATGAAACAGTGGTATAATGCTCCCAGGCCTTCCAAATGGTTCTCTAACAAGTGTCAGTTAATCACGAATACTATTTCGAAATTTGACTTTTTGATAATCAGGAGGAGTGAGTTGCATAGTGTCCATAAACATGTTATTTATTCAGTCTATCAGTAGCCAAGGGATAAAATGATGGGGCATGTCAGCTGTTGATGTGATTAGGCTTATTATTGCTTCATAGAGTTCACCAATATAAAGGCATTTTCTACACAACGGTGGCCTAAAAATTTATGGGAATGGGATACTTTTCAGTGCCATGAAAGTCTTCGACATAATTTAGAGGTACAACAAAAGGATGACGATTTCCTCCTGAATTCCAGTAGTATAACTAACACCAGGTAAACACCATGAAACAGCGCTTACTTCTAAGGCGCATATTTCAATCGGAGAATATTGCAAAATTTTTAACTCACGACGATTGTCAATCTACGCTTATAATTTCTGATAGGTGGACTTAAGAAGAGGTACGTTGAGATTGTTAAATATCCCAACAGCTTCACAGAATAAAGTAGAATTGATCCTCAAATGTGAAGTAATTTCCTTGGTTGTGTGGTTGGCAACGGAATCCAGGATGCGCGTTTCATTCTGCTTGGGACTCATCAGCCAGGTGTGTCTGCCTCCAAGTGAGACTCCCATCCATCAGCTTCCGCTTTAGTAGCCGAAAAGTAACCCACTAGATCACTCAGTCATGGTAGCCCAGTGGACGACACTGCAGCGTTTGAAGAGTTGGATGTGGAGTTTGACTGTCACTGAGGATAGCGTGATTAAGTAGCATGCAGGCACCTTAGTTGGCAAGTCTCAAACAGGAGGGGACACATGTCCTGGAATCCACTGCTATCCACTAGCCATGAAATTACCAACAAGATCGACGCATTCACACAGGAGCTCATATACCAGCAGTGGCCAATCACTTCAGCATAATCGATGGCAGTCAATCGCAAGCGTTAAACTCTCATCGTATTTCTTGTCTCCATTGTCCAAGATTCATGAAAAACTGAAATCATTCCATGTAATACTCTCAAACAAGCTGCATAATGCATGACCCGAGTGAATAATCAGTTTGACCTTAAAATTTACTTGACAAGCATCCGATGATTAACCTAGAACAACAGGACCATCCGCAGACTAACTATTGATATTAGGCGAAGAATGAAGGTGAAATGAAAATCTGCGTAGAAGTAGGTCATTGTTACGAGGTTACATCGATTGGTGACTGACAGGACAGTAATCAATTTCACGTTGTCTATTCCCGTCAGATTGATTATTCTCTGAATGTTTATGACAGAATAACGCCGATTTTTCCAAAGTGAAATCTGTTTGCCAGTCTGATTTACAACTCCAGAGTCCGTTGGATTAGACTGATAACTCAAGGACTGCTTCGACCGCCAAAACCTGCCATCTTTACTCCTATTTTTCTTACTACTGTTAATAGTATAGTTTTTATTATTAATATTATTAGTCCCTTGGGTTCCTAGTGGAACATAGGGCTTCAGCAGCACGCCTCCAGTGACCTCTGTTCTCTGAGATCTTTTGAACCTGGTTCCACGACAGCCCAGAAGCTCTCATTTCCTCCTCGCACGACCTCCTCCATGTCACCCTCGGACGCCCAACTCGTCGCTTCCCATGGGGATTCCACTCGAGGGACTGACGCGTGATGTCCCCAGTCGGCCTTTTCAGTGTATGCCCAATCCACCTCCACTTCCTCCTGCATATTAGTGGGGCGAAAGGTTCTTGGTTGGTTCGTTCCCAGAGTTCCTTGTTGCTTATTCTTTCCGGCCATCTGATTTTCAGTAGCGAGCGTAAGCAGTTGTTGATGAATGTCTGTAGTTTGTTGGAAATCCCCATCATGACGCGCCAAGTCTCTGAGCCATACAAGAGCACTGACTTTACGTTGGTATTGAAAATCCGTATCTTGTTCCGCATGCTGAGTGCAGAAGATCTCCACACTGGTTTCAGGCTAATGAACGCCTGTCTTGCTTTTCCGATTCTGACTTTGACGTCCTCGTCCGTCCCGCCTGTAGTTGAAACAGTGCTTCCTAGATAAGTGAAGGAGGTTACTTCCTTTAAGTTTCTCCCGTTGACGGTGATTGGAGTTTGTTGTTGTTGTTGTTGATGGTGGTGGTGCGGTATCTTCATCACCTCTATCTTCTCTATATTCACCTGAAGTCCCGTCTTCGCTGCCTCTTCTATCAACTTGTTAGTTTTTGCCTGCAGATCTTCAAGTTTATGTGACATTAGGCATAAGTCATCGGCGAAATCCAAGTCTTCTAGGTTCTTTTCCGTCGTCCAGTGTATCCCCCTCTTCTCGCTGCCTACTGTTTGCTGCATGATCCAGTCCACCACAATCAAGAATATCATGGGTGATGGTAGACAGCCTTGTTTTACTCCTGTCTTCACTTCAAAGGCATCACTGAGCTTCCCATTGTGGATTACTTGGCATGTAGCATCTTCATATAGTTGTTGAATGAGGCGGATAAAGGTTTGCGGTACTCCGTAGTATTGAAGCAGTTTCCAAATTACTTCTCGGTCGACGCTGTCAAAGGCCTTCTCAAAGTCGATGAAGTTGAGGTAGAGAGTTGACTGCCATTCTATGCTCTGTTCTATGATGATGCGAGTGTAGCGTTGCAATTTGGTCTGCACATGATTTGTACTTCCTGAAGCCTGCCTGTTCCGGTCGTAGTTTTGAATCCAGTGCATCCCTTAGCCTCTCCAGGATGATGCGGCTTAATATTTTACTTGGGGTGGATAGGAGAGTGATTCCGCGCCAGTTCTTGCAAGCACTGAGGTCTCCCTTCTTCGGCAGTTTGACAAGGTAACCCTTCTTCCAATCGTCAGGTACCTCCTCTTCCCTCCACACCTTCTGCAATAGTGGTGTGAGCATGTCCGCTGTTGTCTCTGCATCTGTTCTCAGTGCTTCTGGCGGTATTCCATCTGGTCCTGCTGCTTTCCCGCATTTCAGTAGCTTTATGGCGTTCAGGACTTCCATTTTCGTTGGGGGATTAATGTTCACTTGTAATTCAGCGGCTGCAGGTGGTATTTCTGGACGAAGTGCAGGTGGTGGTCGATTCAAGAGCTTCTTGAAGTGGTCGGCCCATTGTTTCCTCTGTTTCTCTTCTTTCGTAATTAAATTTCCGTCATCATCTTTTATTCGTTTCATCTGAGTTGATCTCTTCCCTGATAGCAACCTGGTTATTTGATACAATGTCGTCAGGTCTCTCTTACCTGCAGCCTGTTCTGCTTCACTTTTCAGTGTTTCGTAGAAGTGTCTTTTGTCTTTCCGTGCACTCTTCTTCACTTCTTTGTCCAGTGTAGTGTTTTATACATTGTACTCAGTTCCTCTTGTCTTTGAGCATCCTTGCACTGGTTTATCTTCTGCTTCACCATCCTCCTCTCCTCTATCAGCTTCCAGGTATCCGTCGAGATCCATTCCTTGTCTTCCACCTTCTTCCTTCCTAATACTGTTGTGCAGGTTTCTTTCCACATAGCTTTCAAAGACTTCCAGTGTTCTTCCACACAGGTTTCTTCAGGGATGTTGCTCGATGTCTCCCATTTTGTCTTGATGGCTGGCTGCCGTGAAGATTTCCTTTGTAGTTTCGTCCTTCAGCTTCTGTTCCGAGTGTTGTACTTGAATTGAGGTCTATCACCAGCTTCCTTGAAGGCTTTTAACTTGATTTGGAAGGTTCCTTGCACTAGGTAGTGGTCTGAACCTACATCTGCTCCTCTTCTTGACCTTGTGTTAAGTAGACTGCGTCTCCATTTTCTTGAGATTGAGATAAAGTCGATTTGATTTTTAGTGTGTCCATCTGGTGAAATCCATGTCGCTTTGTGGATATCTTTGTGCCTGAACACACTGCCTCCAATCACCAAATCGTTGAATGCACAGAATTCTGCAAACAATTCTCCATTCTCATTCATTTCACCTAGTGCCTCTCGACCCATGGTTAGTTCTCTTCCCGTGTTGTCCCCTCCCAGTTTGGCATTCATGTCGCCCATCAGAATTTTGATATCGCCAACTGACGTCTTGTCCAGTGTTGACTGAAGTTGTCTGTAGAAATCCTCCTTTTTCTCTTGCTCTGCATTATTTGTAGGTGCATAACATTGTATGATTGTGACCTTTCTTCCTTTTGAGTTGAATCTTGCTGTCATGATCCTGGAGGAGATTGGTTCCCACTGCATGAGAGCCTTCGATGCTCTTGAGGACATCATGATAGCCACTCCATAACTCAGTGTGCTGTGCTCTTGATTGTCGTCTGGGTGACCGGAGTAGATTATTGATTCTCCAGTTGACAGTTTGGAGAGTCCACTCCCATTCCATCTGCTTTCGCAAATCCCAAGCACTTCGATGTGATACCTTCTCATCTCCTTTGCAATCTGGGCTGCCTTACTGGGTTCAAACATCGTGCGGACATTCCATGTCCCCACGTTTACTTTCGCTTTCATCGAGAGAAGACACATCGGCCAATTGGCTTCCCGAAGGCTTTCACCAACTGGCGTCATTTCGCCTCTCCGATTCCAGCGGGGAATAAGTTTGTTTTCATTTTTTATATTTTGTTTGTGCTTTGAAGTTTGTTTAGCGGTTAGATTTGTTTTACGGGGTAGGGTTGCTAGCCCTATGCCCAACCTTCCCTCTTTACCCGGGCTTAGGACCGGCTAGTAACTAGTAAACTAGTTAACCAGGCGAGGTTAGTATAGTTTAAAACACAAAAATATTGTCAATCAGACTAGATGGGACTGATGTAATTTAATAGACTGGTACTATTGAAAGAGTTTGATGATTGAAGGTGACATGAAAATTTGGTATGCTGCAGGATTAGAACCAAAGCGAAACCGACCAAATCCAAAACTTTCCTTCACCAGATTAAAGATTGAAGTATTTCAACGGTATTCTGTAGAAGTGGGTATTTTTTTACAATATTTAATCCTGAATTCAAATTGGCATACTTCATGAGCTGAGATCATTTTTAGGATCATTAAAAACATGGAAGCACTGTTCAGCTGTTTCTTCCTAGTCCCGGACTCCTCACAAGTCCTTATCCACAACTGCAAAAGGAAGTGAACCTAGCTCAGTTAGGTTTCATGATTAAAAAAATCCCTATTTAACGACTAGTTTGGAATAACCGGCTAGTGTTCACTGGTTAAATTCTTGGAGATGAATTTCTTGAAGTTAACATGCGAAACTGTGACCTTTGGGGTTATCCAGGTTGGGATATGAGGACTAATACACGCCCATAGAGTTGGGTGGTTGCCGCAAGTCGACAGAAGTAGTTAAATGTGAAGTGTTGGATCCCAACTTAGTGGCTCAATGTTAACTTACTCACTGTAGAACTTGAACGCCTTGGATTAGACCCAAGACAGGGTTGCGTATACGCCCTCCTTGTGAGCGTCCTACCGGCAGGAATCACATGTCCACCACTTCCGGGCTTAAAAAGCTCCTCTAATCGATGTCAGTCAACTAGGAATACCACCTTGAAGTCAACAAACCTCCCAATTGAACACTCTTGAGTGTTAAGTACTGCCTATAACAATAATGAGATGGAGCTAAAAACAACTGCTATATGATAGCTTACAATGAGTTTACACTCGTATCCTAAATTTTCTCTGAGATCACAGAAGACAAGAGCTGAATTCTGATACTGAACTCAAGCTTACCGCTTTCTCTACTTGGATTTCTTAGAATAGATATGATTCTTAAAACCAAAACTCCCCCTCACTTCTCGTGAATGATAAACAATCGTCATAGAATAGTAGAATGGTTTCACAAAGACATGCCGTAGCCCACACAGTAATCAAATCATGCTTAGATTGCCCAACAACTTTGATTTTTTATAGGAGCAAGCCTAAATGGAAACCAACATATTAAGTTATCAGCCGCTAAAATAGGTGCTTTATCATTTCAACCTTTATTTCTTGTTGCTGTGTGGCCAGGAAAAGCTTTATTGGACAATCCAGCATACAGTTGACGAATTAGAATAAGTTATTCAAATGTTGACCTCGTGATTTGATATGCTCATGAAAACTGTTGTATGTAAATGACGTATTTTTTTGAATAAATTGTCTTTCTTACAGTCACACACCATTACTTATCTGCATATATTTTCATGGCCCGGTGAAGCATGAGGTAGGTACTGAAGGAGAACAATGGCTATTCATATCCACTCCAAATGTCTTATTGCGTTAATATCGTTCGCGTACTCCATATAATTCACCCAGTCACTTCAACTTCACACTGTATCACATTCATGTCTTTCTTCTTTTTATAATTCTAGGTCCTCTGCCGATATTCTTATACTCAAGGACACTGCAAGCAGATGATCTTATCGATGTGTTGGAAGAATTGAAGAATTATGTAGCGCGTTATGACCATCAAATTGTATGTGGTGATATGAAACCGAAAGATGATGTCTGTAGAATGGCCATGAACCAACTCGCCTTGAAATATTTTCACGCTGCTCTTAATGCCACAACACAGATGAGACTAAAATCGTATGTTTGGAGACAAACATATAGTGATCGGCTTTACGGCGTAATGTTGATACTTGATCCGAAACAAGATGATGAGCAAGATGAAATGCGACAAGTAAGAAAAGTAAAATGTTTCTGATATACATGTGAAATGGATCTGTGATGTCTGGAAGGATGTTAGGAGGTGAATTGGTAATTTGAAGTGGTTCTCAGTGACTTTTAGATTTAGCACTGGAATGCAAGATACAGGTTTCGTACCATTTGTGACTAGTCAGTTAGATGTACCCCAATGACTTATGGTGTTTCTCAATGGAACTGAATCCCAGCAGTAAACGCTTCGAACTCCAGAAAATCAGAATTGGATCAGTTTGGTGTAGTATAATGGCGGAAACACGGCAGTGTCAAAAGACAATTAACTGATAGTCATAAGAAATGAGGTGGTTCTTGTGTTTCAGGTGCCTGGTGGACAAAACTAGTGTTTGAGTGGATGGTAAGGGGTTTAAGTGTCATTGGGAACAGCACTACTCACTGGGATACAAGTAATTCCAGTGGACCAGTCTGAAATAGGACGAAACGTACATTCTACATTCTACTGCTAGGAACCATAAAGTGAATGATGACATCATTAGTATTTAACCAATATCTAGGTATCTTCATAGGAGTCCGTATGCTAGCAGTAGTTAATCAGTCCAATCCAGTGTGACAATGGGAAATTGTAAGTCTCATTTAACAAAATTTACTGACTTCTGGATTAGCACAAGGTATTCATAGATCCTCAGAAAATAGTAGTAGATATTTTGGTCACTGGAGAGCAACCAATGTGATGATGTTCGATCGTGAGTGCTGACCGAATTTTAGTGTTCATTTTTGATGCAGTCATCAGTCTAGGATACTCAACATTGCTGTGCACTTTGATGGATGTTAGTTGGTTGGTAGCAATCGGCAGGAAGCCTTGCTCAACCTGGTTTTCGCGCCTATTGGGACTTGTCAGAAAGGCGTCCCTTCAACCTTAAGGGAACTAATGTCCCCTCTAACATGCTAAACCACATCACCAAGTGCTGCAGTCAGAGACGTTACCCCTGAGCTATTCGGGTCATGAATGACCTGTTGTAGGACTGGTTTAAGTGTATGAGGTTACCACTGACCTTGGTTAGAACCTATTTCTACTTTCTGTAACCATTTTACAAAGTCTTCACTACATGTAGGACTGATTCGACGGCTGTATAGTGCTTGAGTAGAGAAAGAACAATAATCGGAGCAGAACATAATGTTACCATTTGATTTCCTTAGCCACTCATCAGCTGCTTACAACACTAATCACATTTGATTATCATATCGCAAAGTAATAAAGACATGCATTTTGCAGTTAAAAGAAGTTTAGTTAACAGAAACCGACATGGCATGGTAAAGAGTACAAACACTGAAATAAAGTTAACGTTTAAGTTGCATATATGCTACAACAAAGAGTTCCAGAAAATGTACTTGGAATAGTAGTAAATGATTACAAAATGAGATCAACAAACTAGTTAGTTGATGATAAATAGGGAACAGATTGTGTAATAGTGTACTAACTTTGATTCATCTGGTTCAACAATCATCAAAATTTTGGACAAACTAAGAAGTGTCTCAGTCAAACGATGATGCCATCATTAGGTAAGAGAAATATTAGAATATTGGATTTCCAGGGGAAAGAAAGACTTATCACTGCCTCTCTTCAAATATACAACTAGCTGTCCAGTAGTTTGGTTCCTACACTCTCAGTGAACTTCTGAGTGTTTGAATTACGCTGTTTACTGACTGCTTTAAAAGAATGATTTGAAGGCATCTACAATTGTTGTTAGCTGTTGAATCAACTTTATAAACTTGAATATGTGTGAGATGTCTGTCTAGTGGTTGTTATGTAATCCGATGTCGAAGGCTTCTCTTGCATGATATCAACCAACCAGTGATTGGAACTAATTAACTGCCTTAAAACTAAACATATTTCCCTACTGAAACAAACGAACCAACCAATAATTCAGTAAACTTGAATACAGTATTTCGCGTTTAACAGTTTAAACACTCACAAAGCAAGTGAAATGGTTTACAAGAATAAATCATTGATATTGAGTGACAATTCTTTTCGTAACTCTACGAAACAATAAGAAGACATAAATTGTCTGAAACGTGTAATGTATTTGTGACACAAATTCCGAACTATCTGATCACACATGTACGAGTGGGGCTAAAAGTTATCCCCGGATGCCATGGTATTCTGTGTAAAACTTGTATTTTCTGTGCTTTATAAGCTTATATTTTGAGTGGAAAACTTCAGTCGTAAATTATTTTTGTTGCTATTCAAAGAATGAATTGACCTACTTTGATATGTGGGCATCATTCTACATAAATAAATGTATTTATATCCCTACAAGGAGGTAGATGGGCAACCAATACTTTGCACATGGATAAACGGCATGAAATATAATTCAGTGGCAGAGGAAGTTTTAAAAACTATACACAAAGGTACAATACACATATAGCACAACCTCATCTAGGTAACTGGTTCACTAGTTACTAGACGGTCCAAACCCAGCATGAAGAGGGAAGGTTGGATATATGTCTAGCAGCCCTACCCCGGAAAAACAATTCAGTCGCTAAACAAACTTCAAAGCACAAAGAAAATATTAAAACATAATGTTAAACGTATTCCTCGCTGGAATCGGATAGATGAAATAACGCCAGTTGGTGAAAGCCTTCGGGAAGCCAATTGACCGATGTGTCTTCGCCTCTCTCGATGAAAGCGAAAGTAAGAATGGGGACATGGAATATCCGAACAATATTTGAAGCTGGCTGGCAAGGCTGCACAGATTGTAAAAGAGATGAGAAGGTGTGACATTGAAGTGCCAGGCTGGGAATCTGCGAAAGTAGATGGAATGGAAATGGACTCTCCAAACTGCCAACTGGAGAGTCAGTAATCTACTCCGATATTCTCACCCAGACAACAACCACGAGCACACTGAGCTTTCGAGTGGCTATCATGATGTCTCCAAGAACATCGAGGGCTCTCTTTCATGCAGTGGGAACCAATCTCCTTCTGCAGGATCAGGATCATGACAACAAGATTCAAATCAAAAGGAAGGAAAGTCACAATCATACAATGCTACGCTACACACCTACAAATAATGCAGATCAAGAGAGGAGGGAGGAATTCTACAGACAACTACAATCAGTAATGGACAAGACCACACCCCAGTTGGCGATGGCGACATCAAAATTCATTCTAATGTGTGGGGTGACATGAATGCCAAACTGGGAGCTGACAACACAGGAACAGAACTCATCGTGGGTCGAGAGGCACTCGGTGAAATGAATGAGAATGGAGCACTCTTTGCAGACTTCTGCGCATTCAACGATTTGGTGATTGGAGTCAGGCAGTGTGTACAAACACAAGCATATTCACAGGGCAGTGACATGGATTTCACCAGATGGACACACTACACTAAAAATCAGATCGACTTTATCTCAATCTCAAGAAAATGGAGACTTAGTCTACTTGATGCAAGGTCAAGAAGAGGAGCAGATGTAGGTTCATACCACTCACTATCTAGTGCAAGGAACCTTGAAAATCAAGTTAAAAGCCTTCAAGGAAGCTGGTGATAGACCTCAATTCAAGTACAACACTCGGAACAGAAGCTGAAGGACGAAACTACAAAGGAAATCTTCACGGCAGCCAGCCATCAGAACAAAATGGGAGACATTGAGCAACATTCCTGAAGGATCGGGCGTGGAAGAACACTGAAACTCTTTGAAAGCTATGTGGAAAGAAACCTGCATAACCGCATTAGGAAGGAAGAGGGAATAAGACAAGGAACACGTCTCCACGGACACATGGGAGCTGATAGAGCAGGGAGAGAAAGAGGGTGAAGCAGAAGATGAACAAGTGCAATGCAGTGCAGTGCAGTGCGGGGATGAACAACAAAAAGAGGAACTAAACACAACCTATAAAACACTACACTGGACAAAGAAGTGAAGAAGAGTGCGCGCAAAGACAAAAGACACTTCTGCGACACACTGGCAGGTGAAGCACAACACGCTGCAGGTAGGAGAGACAGACACCTGACAACACTATATCAAATAACCAGGTTACTATCTGGGAGGGAAGAGATCAACGCAGACGAAACCAATGAAAGATAGTGAAGGAAACCTAGTTATTATCACCAAAGAGGAGAAACAAAGGAAATGATGGGCTGATCACTTCAAAAAGCTCTTGAATCGACCACCAACACCACCTGCAACTCGTCCAGAAATACCATCAGCATCCCAACCACAGAACAACCAGTGAACACAAGCCCTCCGACTAAAGCAGAAGTCCTGAATACCACGAAGGAGCTGAAATCCGGGAGAGCAGCAGGACCAGATGGAATTCCGCCAGAAGCACTGAGAGCAGACACAGAGACAACAACGGACACGCGCACACCACTATTGCTGAAGGTCTTCAAGGAAGGAAGGAAGGAAGGAAGGAAGGAAGGAAGGAAGGAAAGGTACCTGCCAACTGATTGGAAGAAGGGCTACCTTATCAGTGGACTCCTGAAGAAGGGAGACCTCAGTCTTAGTAACAACTGGCACGGAATCATGCTCCATCCTTGTCCACTTAATGCAAAATATTAAGCCGCATCAACCTGGACAGACTAGAAGATGCTCTCAATCAAAAATTACGACCGGAACAGGCTGGATTCAGGAAGTACAAATCATGTGCGGATCAAATTGCAACGATACGTTATGCATCATCGCAGAACAGAGTATAGAATGGCAGTCAACTCTCTACCTCAACTTCATCAATTTCGAAAAGGCCTTAGACAATGTCGACTGAGAAGTGATTCTGCTGCCGTTTCAACACTACGGAGTGCCACAAACCTTTATCAACCTCATCCAATAGCTATATGCAGTATGTTGCTACATGCCTAGTGATTCACAATGGAATGCTCAGAGACGCCTTTGAGGTGAAGACAGAGAGGAGTAAGGCAGGGCTTGCCGCCTACTATCACCGATGATCTTCCTGATTGTGGTCGACTGGATCATGCAGCTAACTGTTAGGAGCAAGAACAGTGTCATACGCTGTCTGAACGATGAATGGACCTGGGAAGATATAGATTTCGCTGATGATGACTTATGTATAATGTCTTGTCGCACAAGCCTGAAGATCTACATGTGAAAACCAACAAGTTGACAGAAGAGGCAGCGAAAACGGGACTTCAAGTGAATGTAGAGAAGACAGAGGTGATGAAGATACTCAACCAACAACAGCATCAACAACAAGCACCAATCACCGCTAACGGGAGAAATCTAAAGGAAGTTGTCTCTTTCACCTACCTATCTACCTAGGCAGCATCGTCTCAACTACAGGCGGCCACAGCACAGATGAGGATGTCAAAGCCAGGATCGGAAAAGCAAGACTAGCCTTCATTAATCTGAAATCAGTGTGGAGATCTACTGCACTCGGCATAAAGTGTGATCAAGATCCGGATTGTCAACACCAACGTCAAGTCAGTGCTTCTATATGGTTCAGAAACTTGGCATACCACGAAAAGCATTTCATCAACAGCTGCCGCCTACGCTTACTCGGTACTGAAGATCAGATGACCAGAAAGAATAAGCAACAAGGAACTCTGGTTAGCAAAAAACCAAGCAACAACATATCACCCAACAAATATGCAGAAGAAAGTGGAGATGGATTGAGCATACAGCGAGAAGACCATTCGGGGACATCACGCGCCAGACCAGACCGTCGAGTAGAGTCTAAAGAGGAAACAACGAGTTGGGCGTCCCTGCTGAGGGTGACATAGAGGAGATCGTGTGAGGAAGAAATGAAAGCTTGTGGGCAGTCGTGGAGCCAGGTTGAAAAGACTGCAGAGAACAGAGTGAAATGGCGACGTGCTACTGAGGCCCTATGTTCCACTAGGAACCCAAGGGATAAATAATGATAATACATATATCACACAGAAAGTGCGGAAATTTTGAGTACAGAACCCAATATCCCATGGCAAGCACAATAACAACCGGGGATAACTTTTAACCTCACCCCACACGTACTTGTCATAGGTATTTATATCAAAATTCATGAAGATAAGGTGTGAGAAAATAAAAAGATCAAGCAGGAAGGCTGAATTAAAGGCTGAATAACATTGAAAATCAATAGAGCGGAAATAATAGTACATCTAACTTGGTTTTCACAACTGAATTTACAAAGGAAGATTTAATGTGATAACAAATTGTTTATGAACACACAAAGGTGGTTTGAACTTTCTAATGGCTAAAGCCTCAACAAATTCAAGGATCCCTCCCCAACACCTTTTGTAAATAGGTGTAAAGTAAGTAGCCACATCAATCATGTGATCTGTCTCAATCATATGTTTGTTGATCGGAGAACTTGGACATCTGCTACCAACATTTATGGGTTAATGTGTTTTAATTTGCTTCTGAGGCCACTTTGGAATATGTTCCGAGCCATTACTTGCATGGATCTATTAGTCCCCCCTATGTATGTGTCACCACACGTACATTTGTATTGGTAGATACAATGGGATGTGATATTATCTTTCGCATAGTGTAGGGGTTTGGGGTAGCATATAGGCTTCATGGTTTCTGTTAATCGAACCCTAGCTGCATAGTAAGTCCTTTTAACAGCAGCGTTAAGTCTCTGCTTAAGGATTGCACTATGAGAGTCACTTTTGTATGGGAGACTCATGAAGACATCCTTCTTTAAGACAAACTGAAGATCTAGTTTTGGCGCTCTGATAATTTTGTTCTGCCTGATAAATGTTGATGAGTAGTTATTTTCCAACAATATATCAGTCGGTGTTCCTCTTTCATCTTCTAAAGTATCCTCTGTGCATATTCGTTGGATTCTGCTGAATAAGCACCTAACTAACGCTCGCTGGTACTGGACTGGACAAAAGCTATGATAGTTCAGATATCCCCCTGTCCATGTAGGTTTTCTGTAGATAGGTCGTTTTATGGAGCCATCCTGCCTCCGACAAATTAATATATCCAAGAATGGTGAGCAGTCATTTTTTTTCTTCTATGCATGTCAAGGATATGCTGTTCTATATTTTGTTCAATCGGTTTAGAATTGAAGTAGAATGATTTGAATTTTCACAAATGATCTGAATATCGTCAAAATATCTTTGATATAGATGGGCTTGGTCTAATAAGTTCTCGGCTAATTTCTCCACATGTGACATAAATATGTCAGCTAGGAGGTGACCTAAAGGACTTTCCACAGCAACACCATCAAACTGGTAGAAATGTTCTCCCTCAAAGGTGAATTTAATATTGCTTGTAGGTAAAAGTAACAGCTCTTTTAAGTGATCCAAAGAAGTGGGTATCGAAAAATTACGCACAGAAATATAATCACATCAATGTTTTGACCAAAGGAGCGTTGGTGAATAGTGAATTAACTTCGAATGAACACATAAGTTTACTTTTTATGTTGACATCCTCAAGGCATTTGATTACTTCAAATGTATCTTTTAAGGAATATTTATAGAATTGCTTCTTAATGGGATCCAATAATTCCACTAGTCAGTGGGCAAGCTTATGCGTTGACGTCTTACGCATTGACATTAAGGGACGTAAGGGGTTGTTAGGTTTGTGTCCTTTTGGCAAACCGTAAAGATGTGGGAATTGGGATTAAGTTGGTTTCAGTAAGTCTGGTAATAACGTTCATTTCGAGCGGTTTCACTAGATTAGCAGTCACAGTTCCCTGTAATAATTGTACGTCTTCTGAAGAACAATCTTTAGTGAGTTTATTTTCATCTTCAAGAATCGGGGACATTTTACACTTATATTCGATTTTATCCATGATCACGACACCTGAGCCTTTGTCAGGTCTGAGGATAATAATATCGGGGTTCTCTAGTAGTCCCATCATAACTGAAATGTTCATAAGTTAGGATGCTTTTATGATTCTGATGGCTATCATAAAACTGATGGGCGATATCCACCATCAGCCATCCCTGATCATCAAGTGAAGTTGGGACAAGATGTTTCAACTGGTCATATGGGTTTTCGAACTCTTTTCTTACTACCTGGCTTTTTATACATACAATTTTGTACTACTTGTTGTTAGTAAGTAGTGTGAATATTTTTCTTTAGGATGTTACTGTACATTTGGGCTATAATCTTATTTTGTTCATCATATTTATATTCTGGGATATTGGTTGGCATCTTTCAGACTTCAGGGTTATTTCATTTTCCCACTATCCTGATGTTACATCTTCAAGTGGAAACCCGCTTATCATTTGCTTTTTATCTTTTTGGTGCATTTCCAAAAAGTGCTTTTGACGTCGACATGCCATAAGATGACTCACGATTCAAAGGGTTGCTGTTCACCAGCCATTGTTGCTTAATAATAATAATAATAATAATAATAATAATAATAATAATAATAATAATAATAATAATAATAATAATAATAATAATAATAATAATAACAATAATAATGGTAATAATAATAATAATACGAACAATACTGCACTCCAGATAAATCTCATCTTTTGCATAATACATGCAGCTAGGATGTTTGACTTAACGGTCGAAGAATCACTTAGTCGCTTCAGTTTTGGATGTTTTGAGAAGTTGATACTGAGTCATCGAAGGATTGGAATCAGCAGTCTCCGAGTATCCCAGCCGTTGATCATATCTTTATTTCACTTCGGCTGACATACGAGAATTATTCGTCAGTATTTGCTATTATTTGAGGTAAAAGTTAACTTTCAATATCCAATCGTGATGCTGAGTTGAGTAGTCCAAGTGGGAAGAAATCGTCAATCGCATTCATTGCTTTTTCAACACAATTTTCAGTAGGTATGACTCACCTAAAATGGTTTCTATCAATTTTAATAGCTCTGAATTGAAATGATATGCACCAAGTGAAAAACAGTCTTTGAGTTTCTTTCCAAGAAATTCGAAACCAAAGTGACGAAGTCTTTCTTCAACAAATAAATCATACGCGAGAATTCCAAAACATCAGACTTTTTTCAGTTACCTTCCTGTTTGCATTAATAAACAACAATAGCTAATAAACATCATATCTGGAGCCATGAGGTGTCTGTAGGCTTATCACTCAATAACAGAAGCAGAAAAGCAGTGTCCGAAGCAAACTAGTGGAAAGTAGGAAATAAGCCCAGATGTCCAGGGATGTGTAAAAGGTTTGATGTAAATCAATATTCAAAGGAAAACATGGCACCAGGGAAACAACGGAAGAATTCACTAAATAATCATCAATTAGGAAAGATAGTAATATTGTAGAACGCTAAATGACGATTAGAATATGAATCTAACCGCCAATACGGTAACATTCTGTGAGGAAACAAATCACTATTAGGAAGCAGCACAAGTCTATATGGATGAAAGTGTAGGTGAGTAAAGTCGACATTGGAAATCGGAAGGCAGTAAGCAAACAATTAACACAATCTTTTGTATAATCTTGCGACCAGTCATCAAAAAATGCCTGGTCAACAATGATGCTTCATTTCGATTCACGTTACATGCTATTCGACACCCACTGAGGAACATGTTCTCTCCGACGGCTACTTCTGTCTATATAAGTGTCCCGAGAACTACAGCTGATCTTAAATTAACAAAATAAGATACAATTGACCGAATTTAGCCCTTCAAATGCTGACAAGTGACGGGGGGAATTTTCTTAATTTAAATTCAGCAAAAACTAGTCAGTGGCTTCGAGAATGACTTATTGATGACGTATTGGGAGATTGATGATTTCTACAGTTAACCGTTTCAAGGATCAGTCAGGATGGACGCTAGCACTTACGAAGTCGTAGAGTGCTATTCTTATTGTCTAGTGAATTAATAAAATTCTCACATGGTGGGTGATGGTGATCTAAGCAACTCGGTGAATTTCAATCAAGCTTGCTTCGAAGTCATATAGAAGCTTGATTGCATACTGACAAGCTGCCGTAATGAACAGTCATCTCCCTACTCGATGGTTTCAACTGGTTCTCCAGGAAACATGGGTAGTAAAAACTGTCATCGAATGAATCAACTTACTCACCTAACGTGTAAATATTTCTTTCTTCATCTTTGCTTTGTTTTCAAAATGTTGTTTCCTGTAAAAATTAGATTCTCAGAGCATCTACTTATCAAAGAGACGCTTGTTCTAGTATGTTATTGGAATCAGGTAATAATGAACGCCTGAGGTATATTCGACTGCATATTGGTCCAGACAGATCAGCAACTGGATTTATGAGACAAGTGATGCTCAGACAGTTTGTCCAGGAGAGTACTCAACTTTATCTGTGCAGTGAATACAAAGCAGCTGGTGTACACACAGTTGCTATATTCGCTAATCAACTGTCAGTGGTAAGTTAACCAATATTTAGTTTTGATGCAATTGCTAGCTGTGGAGAGTAGGATGAGCGTTTCGTTCAATTTAGACTTTCCAAGTGAATGTATCTGCTTCGCAGTTAGTGATGCTGTTCCTTCCTAGGAGTCGAACGCATCACTTGTGGCTCCAAAGAATTTAGGGTTATCCACTACGCCACTGATTCACGACAGCGACAACAACGTGTCGCCTGAATTCCACTGATAGACACTATCCATCATTACTGTCAAACTGAAGTAACTGACAATATCGAGGCATCCACATGGGAACCCATATGTCAATGAGGGTGAATGAATTCGCTCCAACATATGACGGGAGAAATTTCAAGCAATGGTGTAAAACTATGCACCTTGCAGTAGAAATGGCCACCGTGAGTCAATAGACCATTTGATAAGCCCAGTTAGTCGTCTTAGGGTCAGGTCTTAGTTCAAAGAACTTCACATATCGGAAGGCAGCCACATCCAGTTGACGAGTCCCAAATAGGCAGAAATGTGTCTTCTAGGCTCCACTACAAGCTAATATACATCATTATTCATATTGGGTGGATTCTGTTAAAAGGTGTTTATAACTGTCATTTACTATTTTCTCATCTGAATTGTATATGTCTGTGTGCATCTGTTTTCAGCATCCTGAACTCAGTTATCAAATGAAATATAAGCTTCTATGGCTAAAACACATAAAGACAGACAGCAAAATGGGGTTAGATAGACTGTGAGTAGAATCTAGGATGTGCATTTCGTCTTACTCATAACTCATCAGTTTGGTGTATCAGTCTCTTCATAGAGAATGAAACTCAGCAGCCAATGAATCAAACAGCCGAGGATTATTTACTAAGTTACAAATCCACATATTCACCCAGTGTGCTGGAGGGTATACTTACATGTCAGAGTCAGGGTCGAGCTAGTACAGCAATGAATCAAGGCTACATGTAGGGATTCTCGATCTTGTTGCATTACGTCTCAGTATTATTTGCAGACGAGGCGATGAAAAGAAAAGGGTCAAAATCTAAACATTCCATCTAGTATTAAATTATCAATCAACCGTCTCTTCTAGTAGGAGTCCATTACTAGGATATTATTCGGTCAGTAGAAGTGTTCTCTTTCGTATCTGGAACTTTATCAATGGAGGTCCACATTGAGGTCAATCTTTCAGATGTAAACTCCGTTTTTGTCAACAGAAAATGATGGGTCACTTATATGCCCATTTTCTCATTTTGAAAAGGTAGGGAAAATCAGATGAAAATCTACAAAACTTCAGTCAAGTAATGATAGTTTATCAGATATTTGATAGGAAGTCACTCTTGCTTGGTTGGCGCTAGTAAGTCGGAAGTCCCGCGCCAACCAGCTTTTATTCTTACTAGCTTTCACCATCTAGACGCATTTGCACACCTGAGAGAACTAATACCCTCTATCAGATGCGCGTCCTATTCATCCATCCGTCCATCATTTTGTAGCGTGACCACCAAACTACGATAATCGCCACGGCGGTGCAGTTTGACGGGCATTAGATTAATGGTGACAATTGGCAAGAATCTTTCTTGCAACACTGACATGACTGATATCACTCTTTTCGAGAAGCTAAAACCCACGTCACCCAGTGGTGCAGTCAGAGATGCTACCATTGATCTATTGTGATTGACACTGACTTCCTACAGGACTGGGTTAAACAAACGCGTGTACATCGTTAGAACACCTACTCAAAGACACAATTCCCATATGGTATGAATAAGTGCTCATGAAATCACATCACATGTGGAGGGTCAAATTTAAACTGTACCCCATTCACAGTTTCTGGCACAGAAAAGCAGATAAAATTCACGTTTATGATGACTGCTCAACCTTTCAAGCCAAATCAACTTCACATACAACAAGCATGCTTTCATTATTGTGTATAAAATTCCTCTTTGAATAAATGCGTTTCCATTTCCAAAATATGTACTCTGATTTATACTCAACAGGAACATTTCATCAACTCAGGATTTCAAGTGGTTGAATGCGGTTCAAAGTTGTACGATATCTGTGGAAATAGTTGGTTTAAGAATCGATGTTTAATGGAGAGAAAAAATCAAAGCCGAAGACTGTCGATGACGGGGATATTCGTGATGGTGATGATAATGATGTGGATAATGAAATGATTATGATTATTGCAAAAGCTGAAATATATTCATTTCCCAAATCTCGTCAATATTATAAAATTAATAAGTTAATTCATCTGATCTGGCTGACTGATGTGAAGAAATATTAATACTTTCAATAAACCGAATTAATTTGTTTTGATTTTTGTACCTAACATTATACTAAGATTTGACTGCTTATAAAGAAAGATGTTAAGGTTATGGGTCAGTTGGTAAAGTCATTCATTCGACCTTCATCTACTAGGTCAAGGGTTCGAACCCAGCTCAACCTACCAAGGTGTAAGCAGTCGGGTAGTAGTATCATTCACTTGTACGCAATAGATGTGACTCACTGACTACAGCAGAAATGAGCATGTGGTTGCTGACCACGTTTCCATTCGAGTGAGTTTTGTTGGTGAAATAAATTGCCCACTGAACGATTTAGACAAAGCGAGTAGAAGGATTCCACTAGGGTAGGGAATCTGCCTATAATTTAGTGTAAGTAGGTGTTTTCGTAGACATCTTCAATTTCTTTGAGATATAATCTGACTTAAGTATGAAGTCGATTTCATGTAAGATGATGAATTTGTAAATTATTTTCATATTGCACTGTCCGCATTCACATTTCTCATAGTGGGGTTGATTTTCAGCTGTCCACCTATCGTGAAATTAGAGAACCTCACCACCCTCGAGTAACTTTGAACGCATCAACCAATTAGGAAACACTTATTTCTTTTCAGCTTTTAATGCGGAAACGAAAGCAGATTACAGTAGATATAGATTTTGTGGAACTCATCTCAGCTTTTGACTACTTTTTTCTGTCTAGAGTGTAAGTACGTAGGATAACTACATTTTTCTGTGTGACTAAATGAAATGAAATCACCTGAACTGTGATAAAGACGTGAACAGTTTCCTCAGCTGTTCCGTGACGTCTCTAATTTCTTTTTTTAGAACAACCCCTTGAAGAATTCAAGAATTTGACTTTGAGAATGTTTCGGCAGTTGGGTATTGATTAATGACCTGTAGATTTCAGAGTACAAATCTCGAAAAAGAAGTCGTAAAGCAGTAAGCAAACAGCTGTTTGGTATGTCTAGATTGGGGTATGACGTGGGTTCTAGTAATGAGCGGACGAGATAATAGCGCAACGAGATACTTGGTTTAGATACGAGTAATACGACTATTCTCCCCCACACCCTATACTTCACAGCCACAAAAATCAGAAGACAAAAGACGGGACTATGACGGGCTTAAGGAAGACTATTTTATTTGACAAAAGGCATTGTATTTATATACAGCTGCTTGCTGTTCAGAAAATGAAGCCACTAGGTCACCAATTAGATGTAAATAAATCAAGGTCTGAACACGAAAATATTTCTACCCCAACGGTGAATGACCTTGAGTGATTTCTATTTTTGGCTAATTCCTAACACAGTTGAAACTTCATTTCAGCATCACGCACTCCAAACATTCTCGGCATAAACTTATAGGGTTTGCAAAGTGAAAATCCAGAATGTGATGAGGTATTAGGGTTTGCAACTTAATACTAGTACATTATTGCAATCAGAACTCCTTGTCTACAATTTTGAACTTTATGCAAGATGAAGAAACATGAAAATCTCCGGTGGAATTAGCAACTGGTATGAGATAACCATACAACAAGCTCTGGTACACTGATTTCGATGTCCAGCAGGATACTGAGTCGTTTGCCAACCAAACCTCCTGCTCGGGAAAGAAACTATTCTGAGTATCCAAACGTGAACTGCCAATATTCTTTTCGTTTCTCAACTGGTGATGAGATCACTTCAATTAGTTCAGCAGCATACTTCATCAAACAAATTTTTTGATATGACCAATAAAAGATAACGGGAGAAGTCTTGTACTTATTATCCTCATGTCCACTAGGGAATTTGAGTCATCTGATGAACAGCTTTATTTTCTGAACATAGCGCACCATAACTCACAGGAATAAAACAACCAATTGATTAATTGCTTTCAATGAACAAGCGATCATTCCCTAACTGTAGGCTATAAAAAAATTAATCTGAGCTGAGATATACAACAAGACTGTGTTCAAAAATGTCATGTGTAAAGCACCCTTCAAGACAAATAAAATAGTGTGACTGATCATGCCTACTAAATGTCCACGTTTTGCATATACTTCAACGGATATACCAGCCACAATGTGTGCTGCACGAAATACCGTGAAGATGCTTTGGAAACGCAAATTATAGTATCAAGATGAGACAAGGAAGAAAAACGCTACGAGATTAGACATTAAAAACAATTTTGATTCTCTTTCAGTGACCTAAAGGAATTTCAACCTGTTGGTCATGAGATGACATTCTGTGTTTACCATTAATTCTGGACATCTTATAAATTCAATAAAGTTGGCTACACACTCACTCATATTGGCTGAGAATTGTGATTAGAAACCTTGTACATCGATTGTGCATAAAGAAGTGGCCACCACTGAATCTCATTCAACACAGTCATCCATACTCCAGTTAAATCATCGCTTCCCTGCGTTTTATTGTCGTCTTGAGTGACGGTGACCACTGAATAGTGCGAAATTCACTATAACTGTTCTTGGAGGGCAAAGCGGATTCGTTATCTGAATAATGATCCTTTTAATGTACAAAAGTCTTCTGCTAAACCTGAAAATAACAGACCTAGTGTTCGCATTGTCCAATCTTTCCTAGAAGGATAGGGGTGCGTGAATGTACTGCTGTATGTGAAAGGGAAGAACTGATATGAGTGCTGACTTCTGAATTAGGTTGGCTGACACATCCAGATAACCTACATTTTGAAAATTACCTAAGAAAGAAAGTGGATTTGTAAGGATATTCTTATAGCTCAAATGGGTACATGATCTCAGAATCCATACGGTCACTAACGACATCTCAGAACAACTCCCTCCAACAAGGAAAGATTCTATCAGGATGCAGTTGTGGTTAGCAACAAGAAGCACTTTATTGCTAACAAATCAACCCTAACCAGCAGTTCGGCATTGTCCTCAAGTGTCAATTTTGTACACTCTAATGGTAAGTGCTCTTAGTTTTGACATAATACAGTAGACTTCTACAGCACTGAAGAAGCTTATTGAGAAATTTTCTCTATCTGCGTAGCTCATTGTGATAAGTAAGCTTGGATATCAGATCATTTCTGCCGAGCATATTGTAGATGTGTACGCATTGTGTTATTGTACACCTGACGGTTAAAGTTGATCTAGATTGTATGTGCCACTCTGATCTATGCATTGACTAAGGAAATCTATTGTTCAAAATTACTCACTAACCGCTTCTCTAGACTTCTCACCCCCACCCCTGTTCCCGCTCCTAAAGGCTAATTTAAATGATTATTTTCGGTCGAATAAGAAACGTTGTGAATTTCTCTTGAAGAAAGATTCAAAACAGCCAAGCTGTTTTTCAGCAAACAACCAAAACACCTGTGTTACACGCAGATTCCAAATCTCAAGATTTGTCTGAATTACAATACTGCCTCCATTAACAAACAATGATGACTAGTAAATCCCAAACTTCGTATCGTGAGACATCTGTGGGTGTAGAGTGTTGAAAAGCACCTAATAAGAATTGCATCAACAATCTAAACAGCCAAGCTACCTCGAAGGCGAATTAGAGAAAAATGAGGAATGCTCGCGGGCTCTCAAGATGAGGCAAAAGACTTGAAGTAAACGAACGTTTAATGCAAAATGCAGAATCAAAGAAACACCTGAACAATCAAAGCTGCTGATAGGTTAACATTGTAGAGAAACGTGAATCGCGCTACTCATTATTAGTAAGTAGCACAAAGCTATTTGCATAAAAGCGTAAAAGTGTAGAAGGAAATCAGAACGCAGTGAGAAAACAATCAACATATATGTTGTAATGGTGGTATGATTGCATGACATTTTGACTTAGTTTAAAGTTTGTACAGTTTCCTCACACCACTCAGTGTCGTTGTCCTGTTTTCAATGAACTCACTGAACTAATTTATATGAATATCTCATTGAAATGTATCCATGCACATATTATTTTGTAAGCAGCTGACGACAACGGCTGAAATAATAAAATAAGTGGACACATATTATTCCGCTCCAGTGTTTCTTGTCACTCTATTAAAGTTGACGAGTGGGGATTTGTGCGCATGTGTCTGTGAAAGATTCCGTTTCCGCGAACAAACGCTGACCTTCTAGTGAATAACAGATAGACTTGCTTGTTTATTTGTTATCACCATATACACGATCCAAGGTACAGCTGATGAAGTTACCTTGGGAAGAGAATTTTATCATCCTGGTCTCCAACATAAATTAAACTTATGCTTCTTGGTAAGCGATGAGAAATCATCAGGCTGAAAAGTGATCTTTCTTGACAGGACAGTTCAGAAGGGGACCACTGGACTTTATCTAGCATAAATGAATATCCAAAAGACAAACAAGTTCACTAACCACCATAATCTGACTACCATTCTGGTGGTGAATCACCTCACTTCAAATGAAACCATAAAGTGGTAGCACCAATGTTGTTGAGAAACTCTAAACAGAGGTTTTTTTCGAACATCAAAGGTTACTGAAACGTACTACGCTTTGATGTATTGTTTGATTGAAAGCTGGAGAGTGGCAAAATACTTGCCCACTAAGCAAAATGTTGTTTTGGGGAAAGAAATATCAGGATGTTCTGCATCGAAGAAGCTGACACTTCACGCTCAGCTGGTATTGGATTAAGCTGGTACTCGTCTGTCATGCGCATCCTCAGGAATTCATCCTTCATCCTCAGATACACTTGCAAAAATGTCACGCGGGTGACCAGCTATACACTTAATTTTGAGCTCACAAGAGTTTAGTCACTTCAGTATGCTTTCAAATATGTAGACTTGTTAGTAATAAATGATTGGGTTACACACGGTTTATCTTGTTCCCTCTTCGCTTCCTCATGAACTGTTGGGATATACTACGCCCTTTAGTTGATAGACTGGAAACGTTAGTTGTGGCACAGGTCTATCGATTTCGTTCATTTCCACTAGTTCTGAGCGGTTTATACTCAAATATTTTGAATTCTATAATTTTTGCAAGCTCTTGGTAACAAAACCCTGAAAATCATATTGAAAGCTGTCTTTCTAAGATTCCCATACAATCTCTCCTCTTACAATAAGCCGAAGAGCCTTAGAAATTAGACCATCTCATTTCCGCTTATTGTGTATTGTCTGGAATATGTGGAATGAACTGATTACTTCTGCGCTGAAACATTTCCGGAAAACTTCAATTTATGCTATGTATCTATTCCTATATTCATCCTGGAAGAGATGGCGAGAGCTTTACAAACATTCCGGAATCGGAATCCTAGCAAACCCGGTGTTCTGTGCAACCTTCACCTTTGCACTGGTAGATGTCATCAATGAACCGTCATTTCTCTAGTGCAATATATCACTGAGTGAGCTGAATTATTCCTCTAACTGGAATGGTCTGACGATCAAAGTGGTCTACCGAATTACATTTAATACGCCGGTAATACCTGGAAATTGTCGCAGATTTGGTCTCGCAGTCCCATTGGTAAACCAATTGACCGGTAGCCTGGACCTCGATGGTTCAAATCCTACCGCGACCACGAATTTTGTTCCACCCTCAGTCACCACTCAGTACCAATGATTCCATTTGAGTTTATTTCTTAGCTGTCACTTTGAATGAAATAGTTTTATTTACAGGATTCCCTGTGGCACAGAAATTATCGTCTATAGTCAGTCATATCACGATAACTCCACAGCTTCCAGACGTGGTTAAATTGCCTATAATTCGGTCACTTTCTTTAAAGTACATCGGGGGTAAGATTTTCCACGCAGGAAGAGCAAGTACAGAATCAATCCTATTGGATGTATCTGGTGTTGATTTGATCAAGTTAGGTCAGGTTATCAATCTATTGCTCCACCTAACTAAGTTTTAAGGAATTTCACCCAGTCTTAACCTATTTTGTGGTGGTGTGATTGCATACACAACTACGGCTGGGCAGTTTTGTAGATTCCTTGTCTTACAAGGATCTACTAGTCATCATTTTGTTACATTTTTGTGCTCTGATGGCCTAAATGACCCTTGTCGACTACTCTCTGGCCCATATAATGGAACTCGTATTCAATTCAAGGGATTTCATAAGGCAAATTATCTTGCCTAATTGGACCAGAAGGATCTTTTAACCTGCACAGCTTGTTTCTCAGCGAGTTTGTTGGTTCAACTGCCACTCTTATCCCAGTCTTTCTGAAGATCCTCTGAAGTGCCTTCTTTGTACAGTTACACTATAGATGTTTTGAATTCTGTCTTCGCAGTATTACCGTCATAATTACTACCATTATTATTACTGTTAATATCATTACTGGTAATCTCGGTTTATTGAATCACCATACAATACATGCAATAGGAATTCATCGGTACCATATCTAGGTATATAGAAAATTCCGCTACCCACGTATCACGAAGAAGAGTTCAGACTGCGTAGAAAATGATTATAGGCAATAAAATGGTGTCTGAAATGGTATCCAGTTACCTAATACCGTTTCACATATTGTGTTTGTGTGTGATACACCTAACAAAAATAGACTAAAATGGAATTGCTAAAGTTGCTAAAATCATGTTGATTTGGATTTCCTGACATGCTTGGTGAAAATCAGTCTGAACGTTCGATAAAAATACCTAGCAACTCAGAGAATTATGTAACTGAATATTGATAAACGACGTAATTATTTACTTCACTGGTAGTTTTAAAACAATGTTGAAATCTTTGTTTTTGTTTGACTTAGACCTCTAACTAGACAAGACAATAATTTATTCTTGCAAATGCAAGTACAAACCAGTTTATAGGGGTGATTATATGCCAAAACCAATTTGATAATTCAGGCTGATACAGCTCTGTTGCTCAAAAATAATCAACAGGTTTAAATAAGTAGGATTAATGTACAGAATGCAATAAGATAAAGAATAACTAAAGTTTCCACATGTCAGTTTTCCACGAGAATGAATTTTAGTCGTATTTCTCAAAAGAAAGGAATATGGGACAAATGTTAAATATGTCACGTAATTTGGTTCAACTTTAAAGCAAGTAGAAAGTCATTTTGAAATGGGAGAGAATATTTGTACCTCAGATGGATGGTCTTGGTTGTATTGTATTTTCTGAGCTGAGTTGTTTACTTATGTTCTGTTCTTGAGTGTTCATTTGAGCGTGATGTCTCTTCTGCCTGGTTAATGGTACGATTGTCTGCCATATTTCTTGTTTAGTGGCCTCATTTAATCCTGATGTTTTAAATGACTACTCTAATGCAGCCAAAAATTCTAGTTGTGAGGCATCTCTTGTATTGTAATTCAGTCTTTTCTGAAAGAGAAGTTCTTCCATTTTTGTTAGAGCTTGTTTTGATAAGCTGGCAACATAGTCGTTTTTTTCCTCGGTTGTAGGTGCTTCCGATATTTTGAGAAGCTTTTTCCCAAGGGTTTTTCTTTGTTGTTCTTTGTAACGTGTGCTTGACTTTTCAGTTGATGTCGTTAACGTTGCCATGTGTTGTGTCGTGAGTACGCTTTCTAGTTTTCTCTTTTGATTGTTAATCGCGAATTGGTATTTCTGGATCCGAGGATGTGGATATGTTATCATCAATTGTACCATTTGTCTTCCACTCTGTTCAGCTATTTTCCATCCCATTGAACAGTCAATCGGTGGTCTGAAATTATTCGGCAGAACATGCTGACGTAGCCACTCATAGAGAAAGAATACTTGTTCTTTTGTGGAAGCCTACCTCTTGGAGAAGTCTTCCCATCTTCGAACAACGTGAAGCGTTTTACGCTCGTATGACTGAAATGGTGGAGAATATTTGTAGCTCAGGTGGATGGTCTTGGTTGTATTGTGTTCTCTGAGCTGAAATTTATTTAACTGTACTTATGGAATAATAAATAATTGTGAGTGAAAATGAGAAGAGGTGATAAGTAATTTAGCGTGCAAATTTCACTACATGCCTTACAGATTGTCAAGTGATTGCATGGAACACTAAAAGCTAAGTATGAGCATAAAGACTGCAGAAATTGTAAAATATGAGTGTTTTTCGAATAAAGAACTCAGAAGCATCATAATGGTAACGGTTTGAGTGCATAAAAACTTCTTAAGATATGCAGTCACTGGTATGCGTACCATTACGATGTTGGATAGTAATTTCTGAGTATATGGTTTCATATTTGGATAAAAACAGTAACCTGATGAAGTTCTGGAATGAAATATTGTTTCTGTACTTGTTTATTTGGTTCTGGTTGGAGAAAAATGAGGTTTTCTTGCAGTAGTTCATATAATGAAGACATCATTCCCACCATGTCTGATTCCAGAGCAGTATCTGAAGAGGGGAAGAGAAAGCAGCAAGTGAAGGCCAGAGAATTTCAATAAAAGTACCTGATGGACAGATTGATCAGGGCTTAGTGGAACCAGTTACAGTTAGGATCCCAATAACACCTCTGCTTTTTACTTAGTAGCGGGAAGTGTATAGTGATTCGAACGAAAACATGATTGTTGATGGTAAATTCCATATGGCGGGATATCTAGTTGAAGCTCTCACCAACAACGTATGTTTAATATCATTTTCCATTTTTGCTTATTCTTATTGGATGTATTGCACACACACATATACACACACACTATAAACAGCTCTAATACAATATTTTCGAATAAATGTGCCTATCTGTATTGATAACATTTTTGTTTTAAGGCGGTGAATTAAAAACTTTTAATATCTTTGCCGCATGCATTTGATATCCTCTACTTGAATTAGTGTTACTCGGCTCCCACGTACGCCCATGGTTTTCAGTCACATTTGATAGATTCTGACCACCCTTGACTCCAAAGATATATGCAGTTTCATTTAGTTAGTTGGCACTAGCCTCATGCAGGACTTAAGAATTTACCAAACCACTGAACCTATATGGCTTCTGTTTTCAAAGCCCTGAAGACACTTAGCAAAGTCAATGAACCATATTTCACCTGAACATTACAAACACTATATCCTCAAATCCTCTGATTTCGGCGTGGATCTCACAGACTACCTTCTACTTTGACCTTCACATCACATCATCTACCTTCCGCCGAAAATGCTGATTTTTCATTCTTTCAAACAGCATCCATCTATTTCTGCGAACTACGCAATTCACCATAAAAGCTTACAGTTACTTTTCTTCCAACTAACCTTCTCCTAATGAATATTCTTCACACAATACAATAATTCTTTCAGTTCCTCTGATCTGCAATCAAAAAGGAGTAGTACCAGCATAGGAACTACCAAACAATGTAGTGAATCAAGGAATAACCTTCTATCCACCTGGTTCCACATTCCAGTTCATTGCCCTATATTTTTATACTTCGCATGATTCATCGTACCTTCACTTGACAAAATCCTTGTTTGATGAATGTCTAATCAAGGAAAATCAAACTTGAAGGGCGTTTAGTCATTACCCATTTGGATAAATTCTGAAAGTTGTTCCGCTGTCCATTGAACAAATCACGTTTGAATGTGTCTGCACATGTCGTCTCGGTCTTTATATGAATCTGTTTATGCGCCGAATGTTAATGTTTTACAGTATATTTCGCAAAGTTCCCTCAATGTAGAGCAGACAGCCTGAGTATTCCCAACCATGAAAAAGTCTGCAGCGAACAAAAAAACATTATCGCTGCAATAACAGCCTCTGTTACGCTTTGTGGCGTGCGGTGAATGTTTTACCACTGAATAAAAATCCACGTTCTCTTTACGCTTATTTCGAGCTTATTCAAACAAAAAATAGGCGCTTGGCCTTATCACAAAAGTGTGTTTTTCACCATGTTGTTGATTTGGTTTAACCGTGTAATTGGAACGGTGTCGCAAAATTTCGTTCTCATGAGTTCAGAGATTCATCTTTTTCAGAAAAATCCGATACAATGCACTTCAACAGATCGCTCCTGTCCAGAATGCATTGTGTTCGCAGGTTATTAAGAAGTGTAGAAAATCGTTGGGAACTTGTTTGTACGAACTTCTAATCATTCTGTCGATAATTGGAACACTTCAGTTAGTGTTTCTTAAACCCCAGATGACAATTATTTTGAGTATCAGAAATACGTTGTTCTCTGAAAAGAACGACAAACTTGAAATGGTTATCTCCCTGCCCAACAACCATTAGCAGTAATTGATCAGTTGTCCGGTTGGCCTCTCATGCTTTACATGTCATCTGCTCACTGCTTGAAGAATCATGCAACCCTCACAGTGGTGAGAATTATCAGTCTGTAGAATTTCATACCAATTGGTTTATCGCCAACATAGTGTCTTTATAAGCACCCCTCACTTGTATGTCAACCAGTTTTCTCTAGTTGACATAAAACAACCATCCTCGAACATATTCTGCTCAGACAGTTGATGCTAGACATTAGTTTCTTCAGCACAATCGTTGAATTTGCCTAACTGAGGTTCAAACTGACTCTGGACGATACCAGTATTTCAGTCGTTAACTAACTCTGGAGTCTGTGGGCATAACTGAAACCTTAGTGAACAGTCTCCATTCTAAGCTGGTGTGTTGTCTACCATATGTAATTCTACACAAATTTCTCTGCATCATATCATATCAATATTGCAATCAGTTTTGTTTACATACATTGAATCTCTTACGCACGCAGTCGTTCAGTGTACTACATTGTCCGACAGACAAGCATTCGATCATCTCTTAGGCAGCTTGCAACTGGAAGATAAAATTTCTTTACAGCTACTAAGGCATATGCAGACATTATTGCAGGTCGCGAGGCAGATAAAAGACTTTTGTACCAGATAGGGTGACTTATGTTGCAGAGACCATTCAACAGATTCTTGCATTTGGTGACAATGATACAGACTAGCCACAATAGCTGATCGCATACAAGAGAGAACTGTGCCTTGCATTGCTGCCTTAACTACACTTGGATATTGTCGAGCTCTGAAATCTGACTCCAAATTTTATATACGTGTCCAGATAAACTATCGCCTATTTATAATTCCCGACACTGCTGATCCACCTGCGTCAGACAGCGCAAATATCAGGAGTTAACGCGTAGTATATATCACGATGTTGTATTAGTCAACGAGCGAGCAAAAAGTCTTCTTCAGTACAACTAAACAAAAAATGTTCAATGAGTTGTTACATATATAAATACAATACAGTGAAATAAAATGCTACAATCTTATCTGAGCATAGTAGACCATTACCGTTATCTGTTCATTCAGCTCGGATTCCCAAAGTGCCACCTAAGTGCCTTCCTGACTCATTCAGTCTACCCACCTATGCATTGAAATCACATGCAACAACCATCACGTCTAAGCGTTTGGTTTTCGAGAGGAGTCTAGACAGTTTTCGGTAGAACTCGTCCTTCAATGCATCCGAACTGCAGTCAATGGGTACATAAGCAGAGATTACAAAAAGACAACGGCTAGTTTCACTATTCCTTTTAGTTCTCACTGTGCCGTTCAGCTGGACAGCGCAGAGGCGACTATCAACTGGGATCCAGTCCACTAGTGAGTTTTCTGCCCTAGTGCTTAATGCTACGCCTACACCTGCAAGACCACGAGAGCTAGCCATCAAATCTCCAGAAACTCGAAGTGTGAATTTTTCGGATTCACCAGATTGACGGGAGAGGTTAGGTGAATAACCGCATTTGGGTCCTGTATGTAAGTCTCACAAACATAGCACACATCCATGGCCCGAGTTGCTAGAGTCTTGGCCAACGAAGCCTGTTGGCCAATTTGATGGAGGGTGCGGACATTAATAGCCCCGATGCGTAGTTTGAGGAGACAAGGGATGCTGTCCTGTGGATTCTGATCGTTGTCGAAGGCTGCAGAACTAGGAGAAATTGAAGATGATGTAGTACCGTTAATTGACAGACGTGAAGGAAGATTAGAAGGTAATGAGTGAGGTAGATAAGTCTGAGGAAACTTGTGTGAGTGAAGGCGGTTGACACTTCCCGGCTGCCCACATCGTGAAAGGTTATTTCTTCTTAAGGTACCTGAGAGGATTTGTGTGACCACAGAGCCCATCGGAGGCCTGTTATACTAAGTCCTTTGTGTATGCTTGCTTTGAACTTTTGTATTTTTGGGGCCGGATGGTCAAAAAGAAACGACAAATGAACCAACACCACCGGTCTGGCAAACCGTGGAGTGGTATTTTGGGGCAGGAAGTTCCTAACTCCCCCTTCCACTGAGAAGGCAGCATCAGCCTGGCATTGCTGGTCATCCGAGGGAAACACCTTACTATTGTCATACCCCATCCAGCTAGCAGCAGTACGACTTCGTCCTCAGACCATCATAGTGTAGCAATTTACAACACAACGGTAATTGCTTTTTGTCTAACCACTATCCAACAGACGTTTCTGGTATGGTAAGACCTCGAGGGAACAAGTGTTCCACCAGTATAGCTCGTTGGGTCATTGTGACATCCAAGCGCGACCACCACTTCAAGGTAGCAGCTATCGGTTGAGCAATACAGTATGCATAGTCAGAAGTTGGCATACACCCAGCTCACGTCACCAACTGAAAGGTGGCAAGGTCTTTACCAGTACAATCGCTAAGCACCTGATGGAGACAGGACATCAATCCCTCAGGATGATCAATAAACAAAGAATAGTATGTTTGCCATGGTTTGCGGAAGCTCTCACCACCAAACATTTCCGACCTAACCTGCGTACTCAGGAGACTGTTCCTAACCGTTCTTTATCCTGGTAACTATACACAGTTTTTCTATATATAAGTACATAGCTTTACTTTCTTCATTGCATCATTTCTTTTCTAATAACTTACCAACTGTCAATCACTCAGTAGGAATGTTTTCCAGTTCCTCCGTGCGACTTCGTAACTTACTAGCGCCTTAACAACTCCTTCTTTTCACTCCTGTCCGTTTATTGTCTTCCCCTTCCCAAAGCCCTCATGGGATGTGTGTAAATTGCCACCGATTTTGATTAAGATATGTAATTAGTGTTAATTCTGGATTTTGAATCTTCATTTATTTCTGCATATTTAAAGTATGTTATGCCATTATTTCTATTAATACTTCATTGCAATTGTAGGATGTTTGTAGCTGATGAAAGTTCGTGAACTAAAATGAGCTCATTTCATCCTGCGAAAGAATTTTTCTTTGTACGATTCACTTTTTTTCAAAGGAACTACATGTATCGCATTCTGAATTAGATTTCTCATTTTCATATTGTCTCAATTATTCAGGTAAGTCCACTTAACGTTATGATTAACCTCGCTCGTTTTAAATGAATTTAACTCATCTGTTAGATAAAAACACATATGAAAAAGCAACAGAAAGCATCTAAACAGACTCTCAAGCTTACGACTACAGATCATATGACTATTCCGGTTAACCTTATGAAAAACTACTGATTTCTAACCCAGAAAGATGATACAACCGAGTCATGCATGTCCACTGAGGTTAATAGTACAGTAAGGCTAAAATCTAGACACTATGGCAGAGTATGATAACATAGTCGATTGTTTATTTGATGTAACACACAGTGAACCGGCATTATTGACTGGATGAGATTTCGAGTGGAATTTATTGCTCATATTCATACTAAAGTAATCATACGACTTCTAAACTTCCCTTATATAGTCCGACAGTTCTCTTTTTTTTTTATTGGTAGTGAACACAAATTCAGTTATCAAGCACTGCCTCCATCTAGCTATAATGGATAATAGTCACCCTATCCCACCGAATACTGTGATTGGGGGTCAGTGCATGCAGTGCAATAGTCAAGATTTTCTCCAAAATTAATTATCTTCGTAGGGTCAACCATTATGTGTTTCGTTAATTTTGGCATTCCGCTATTCTGACTGACTCAGTTTTCCTGCTTTGACCAACATACGTGACCTCACAGTGATTACATGATACCTGATGGATAGGGTTACTTTGCTTAATTGATCATACTGAAACTCTTAGTTTCTCTGAGAATGAATATGTGGATCT